>JAHBMJ010005352.1:4710-71552 GCA_018398765.1 Chromera velia | reverse complement strand
GTGCCCCTGACATACCCGCCGTTGAGCAGTGCCTCATATGAATTGAAAACAAAACAGTTATGATCATGAGAAGAAATGTTTCAATTAGATCGATTCAGAGCCATTCAGATGCATTTCTTATTATGTTTTCGTCTTAGCATTAATTTACGATGATAGGTACCAGACAATTTATGGTTTTGAAAAAATATGTACTCTATATATACATTTTTTTATTTCATTTTTTAAACATCTTACTAAGCTTAAATAGTCTTAAATAAATTATGAAAATCGATTAGTTTAAAGGTTAAACTATCTATTTTAATGTTTTAAAAACTAAATTTTTCAAAGTCACTTTCCAGTACAAAAGTTTTAATTGTCAGTACAGTTAGTTCATGGAATTCCTTCTTTTCCCCCTTTTGCCTTGCTCTTATTTTTGTCTTTCCCCCTTCTTTTTGGGGCCTACCTGGAGGCCGTTCTTTTACTTGCTTGATTTGTTCTTGTACTTTTCTCTTTCAGGATCATGCCATCCTCCCCTCTCTTCGGGTCTGTTCCCTTCTTCTCTTCCATCAACTTCCCCCTTTCCATTCTTCTCCCATTTTGACTAAACTGACTTTCCCTTCCCTTTTTATTGTCAATTCCTTACCTATTTCACTTGTAGTGCGGGTGATGCTTGATTGTGTCTTGCAGATGGTAGCTGAAGCAAGGAGGACGCTCATGGAAAAGGATACAGGACCTGGTTACATATGAACATTCAACACAGGGATATGCACCATACGTTCATTTACAATCGTCCTTGATTCTTGTACGTTTACCCCCCCCTGGCATATAATATTTTTCTCTGCAGCAGCTTCGATATGGATCAAGGCTCCATTTGGTATCGACGAGTCATCTGGTAGGCAACAGGCAATATGAGTCACAAAATTCGGTTGGAGAGTCATTGTCTGTCTCCCAAAGAGGGGAGACGAGCTGAACTGTTTGTGTTTCTAAAGGTCCTTCATCGGATAGAGAGGCAGCCACACGTAGTGCCCTTTGATTGCCATTTTCAAGAAGAGGTAGTCAGGGTTGAAACACATGGAGGAGAGGTGATCGTCATACCAATTCTTGCCGAGGATGGCGTCCGAGCGAATAGAGGAGGACACGAAGAATCTCTGTTTTCTTTTCATTGCATCAATGTAGATAGGTATTGTGAAGCACCCTTGGTTCTTGAGTTGCTTGCCGCCTTTACTTGACAATGTGATGACGATAGGGGCGGTATGTAGATGCAAGTCGGGATGTTCCATTTTCAGTTTACGAAAAATACGGACATGCAAGAGGAACACCTCAGCACCAATGTCGACCAGGTACGGGACGGGGGTTAAGTCAGGAGAAATGAAAGAAACACAAGTTCTGACACTCGGAGATGAAAGAGAGACGTTGGCAATATAGACACTTGCATGACACTTTCAAGAAAACGACGACTTTTCTTCATAATTCTCTTCCCCTTCCTTTTTCTCGTTCGCAGGTTGTTAGGTGGATGGGGTTTGTAGTCTTTCCTTAAGAAGGTCAGCCGCTTCTTGTTTCCTTCCTTTCATTCCTTCTGTTTCTGCATTTACTGTCAGTGGGTGTGTGTGTTGTTGAGAAGGGTCAGCCTGTTCCTGTTTCCCTTCCTTACTTCTCCTCTCTTCCTAAGACTGTTGGATCGCCTGCGGCTGTCTCAGTTCCTCAGGCGCTGCCCTTTTTTTGAAATGGGTTGCGGACTACCGGGGATGCTGAGAGGTATCTGGGAGTTAGCTGCACTCGGTTTGCCCCGGTAGCGTTGAAGTTGGGTGGAGGAGGTCTCTGTGGGGTCCCGGGGGGTTGGGGTCTTGTCGGACGGGATGGGAGCGAAGGAGTTGGTTGAGGACGCTGTCGGGGGCCAGCTGTATGGGGTGAGGGTTGATGAGAAGGGCGTGAGTACCTGTGGATAGACATTCGGTTGAAGTCCTGACCGTGGTTCATGGGAGCGTGTGTGGTCTGCAGTCTCTGGTCTCTCCTGAGCGTTCTGCACGCTGCCCGGATGTGTTCCCTCCTGAAGCAATAGTTACATTCGACATGCGTGGGTATGGTGCACCCCTAGTTTGTGTGTGCTTTCGTTCCCCCGCATCGGTCACACGGCGTCCAAGGTTGTACTATCTGCATTATCATGTATGCCAAAGAGACCTAAACAAGAATGTTCCTCATGTCTTTCCGGTCTCTGAGTCACAGACCGCTCAGCTGCTTGAAGAGTCTCAGGAGGCAGTCGGAAAAAAGCATCCGGTTCCAACTGGGGCAGACTCTCAGTGGGAAGGCGGGATTTCTGTCGGTCCTTTAGACGATCCGACAGAGGGTGGAGAGGCGGTCGTAAAGAGAGAGGCCCCCCCGGACTCAGGCTTGCGGAATTCCGAAGCCAAAGAGAATGCAGAGAGGACGAAAGGTCTGCAGAATGATCCAGGGGGGAATTCTAATTCCAAGAGCCCTTCTGGAACTTATGGAGGTCTGGAGGGTTCTCTAACCTAATTTCTGCCCTTCAAAAGAATAGTGCTGGACCAGTGGGAAAAACTATAAAAAAAGAAAAAGATACGTACTGGCTTCTATATTATGTGCTCTAATATCTGTTACCATTGCTTCGATCATGCATGCCTAGTAGCATATTGCGTATATGTATGCAATTAAATTAATACAGACATAGCTTATCGTAAAACGTATACACATATTGCGGGTGTAACGTTCATATTATATACTTTTCAGTTTTTTTTTTATAAGTTTTACAAATCCTGTACAACAAGTCGATCTTTTGATTCTTCAAAGTTTTGAATAAGGAAAACAATTAGTTAGTATTGTTAAACTTGTTTTACTTTTTTAATGAAAGAGAATTTAAATGAATACAATGACGATCGGAAATATTTTTTTTGCGTGTAAGATTCCTAGTAAGATTCAACTATTTATAACTTTTATTTTCACAAAATAATTTGAATACACATTTTTTTCAATATTTTGTTTTTCTATATGTGCGACACTTAAAAAACCAGAAATATAACATTCATGCACAATCTACACTTGTAAAACATTAGGAACCTTCTTACACATTTTTGTGCATTTTTCATACACTTGTTTCATCCCAGATTCTCATCGCACATGAAAAGAACATTCAGTTTGTCAACGCCAGAAAGAAATTCTGAAAGATGGTGCCTGAATCAGTGCGCATGTCGCGGTGCCCTTATGAACGGGTTTTGTTTTTTGGGGGAGAGAGCTAGGGAGAGAGGGATGATGGGTCGGCCGGCTAAGACCACGGATAAATATGAGACTCTCAGCCTCGCAACCATTTTTTATCTTCTTGCGGCTGGCTTTGACTCCTTCCGAAGACAGATAAAGAAGCGCTCGCGTCTTGCCCCATTCAGCCAGAGACGGTCGAAGTACGAAGACCCGGCCCCGCTGCTGCCTGCGTACCCCGGAGGCAGGCCCGAGTGGACCAGACTGCCCGACCGATTCGGGTTCCCCCCCTCTGGACACTCGAACAGTGGGGACCCGCCCCCTCCCCCTCCCGTCTCCTGTCGTTCAACACCTCCACCTCTGGACCCTCCTGACCCATCACGAGACGACCATCTGACCAGCCGAGTCAGTTCAGCAGCCAGGACGTGGGAGAACCCACCGTCGTCGCTCACGATCGTCAGAGAGCCGCGAGACCGCAACACCCTGCATGGATGGGAGGGATGCCATTGATGGAAATTAATTTGGTGAGCAGACAGTCGGTCAATAAACGATCGGACACGCCCAAATGGTATCGCCGAAGGAAGAAAGATGTGCCTGCGGGGTCGTGCATAGAGTCTAGAGACGGACAGAAGGGCAACCATAAGGTCAAAAACGGTTTTGACGCGATCCTCCTCCTCCGGAGACAGAGAAGTGACAGACGAGAGGGAAACTTGGGACAAAAAAAAAGTGGCAAGGGAGAAAGAGCACAGAAAAGCGCATGAGGAGGAATACCGCGCAAACCTGAGAGGAGAATGAAAGACTGAAAAGCCTCGAACATCAATCCAACCACATCCCCCCCCCACAGAAGCAACCGACCGCAGAACGGAACGAAAGAACGACTCGTTGAGGAAGTTTGCCTCGGCATCGAACGAAGACGGGGGCTCAGGAAAGTTGACGTACAACTGATGACAAAAAGACAACGACAAAGAGAGGGTGTTTGGAAATGTGAACCAAAGGAAACCCATTTCGTATCAAAATCCATGTCAAGACCATTTGAACAGACTCATCATGTGTCCACGTACATAACATCCACCCATCTTGCTCGACGCACACCCGAACACACAAATTCTGCACACTCTCTGTCTGTCATGTCAGCACAAGTGCCCATCTGACAACCACACTCGTCCCCGACTACACCATCTAAGTATCGAGAGGAGCACTGGCCCCCCTCTTTCTGAGCCATTCCAACGGAGTCTCTTTAGGCGTTTCGGCCCACACTCCACGCAGGTTTCCTTACTCAAAAAGAAAATAAACGCTCAAACAATCTGCCCACCTCATCCACGCTGCCGTCTCCAAAGAGTTTGTTGAGAACTTCCGAGGCGTCACCTCCCGCAACGGCCACGTTCGAGACTCCCCGGAATACAGCGCGCTGCAAGATCTGCAAAGGAAACCCAAAAGCAACCAAGACGACCGAAAGAAAGGGGATCGAGTCAAACAAAACGCTTATCTGGATACAGCGAAAAAGTACATTGATTGAGGCCCCCCACACACACACGCACGAGAACCAACCTGACAGCATCTGTCATGGCGAATCTCCAGGGCCACAAAATCCGTTCCCCTCTCATGCCTGCGTTTTCGTCTTCGTGAACGTCCCTCACACGCCCCAGGGGTTTCTTTTTCTTCCCCCGCTTCTCCTGTCCCATCTCTCTGGCGTTTTCGCTTTTGTCCCACCCTTTCCCCTTTCTCAGTGTTTGGCAAACTCTCTGCAAGGTCAGCATCCTCGTCGTCTCCGTCTGCCTCCTCCCCATTCTGCTGCCTGTTTGCATTCATCTCTCTTTGCAAGTCATCCCAAGCCTGTACATATGAACGGGTAGAAACACACACACACACACACACACACACACACAGAGAGAGAGAGAGAGAGGGAGAACGATGTGGACAGAATGAAAGAGGCAACGAGCTTGAGTGACCCCTGACACAAACTCCACATTTGAAAGAGTTCGAGGGCGAACAAGTGGCAGAAGGAACCCAAGAAGCACAAAACAACAAACACAGGAGTGATTGACAGCCACACGAGACACCGAAGGGAAAAAAACAACCGCGGGGGGAGAGGGAGTGAAAATACACTCGGAACAGAGAGGGGGAGTGGGGGCACTCAGGTAGACCGTTACTGAGATAGAGCTGGACAGGCATTGTGTGCGGTGGACCCACAAATAGAAACGATTTTTTGAAGGGACGTAGAGGGGCACAAATGGTACGGAGAAAGGAGAGCTCGAGAGAGAGACCAAACCTTCACACTTTTCTTCCCTATCATCCTTTGAGAGGATCGAAATCTGACGAACATGGGTGACAAAAGACACATGAAGTCGATTTCTCATCACACTAGAGAAGAAGAATCTAGGCGTTCACACACAAACCTTCTCCACAATCCAGTCGCCGGTCCCTGCACAAACCTCCACGCAGAGTTGCCGTCTCCTCCCTCTAGCTCCTCCCTCTCTACCTTTCTGTCTTTCACTCTCTTTTTGGGTCCCTGTTCTCTCCACAACCACGCCTCCTCTTCCTCTCCCCTCCCACAATGAGGCAAACACGGCAGGAAAATACAAACGTCCGTCCTTCTCCTTTCCGTCCAGCTGAGCCCCTCTGTACGCTTCCTCGAAGTCTCTCCTGAGGGACGCCTCACTGCACCCTGAGAAAGTCCCGGAAAGCGAAGAAAACAAAGCGGAGAGACCGAAGGACTCCAGAGCTTTGAGGGATGAAGAGAGCCAGTCAGAATCTCTGTTCATCGACTGAGGAGGAAGAAAAAAGGTGCGACGCAAAGTATCAAAGAACGACAACAACTGATCTTGGCGGAATCTCTCTTCTCTCATTCCCCCCCCAAGCCCTGAGAAGTTCTCCAGAAATCCCCCCTCTATAAACGTTCTCACTGTATCGACAACCCTGCGAAGTTCCCGTCTCCGATGCTTCAAAAAAAGGGAAGGTGCGCGCCCCCCAGATGGTCTTCCCCCCCCTTCTCCTTCACCCTCCCCGTCTCCCCCCTCTTCCCCATGCCCGACATCTCCGAACAGAGCGCTGCCCGAGGGATCGGCTCCCGTCTCGGCTGCAACAAGCGCCGTCTCCACTGTCTGAAGGGACCCCTTTGCACTCTCCACCTCCCCAAGCAACGCAAACGCACTTGCGGACTGCAAAGAAGCTGCAGCAGGGCAGTTCCCCCCTCCTCTCTTGGCCCAATGTACGGCTAGAGAATCTGCCTCGCGAGGCTTCAGCGCCTGGCAGAGAAGCTGGTGACACACCAGAAGGGGGGTGGGGCTCTTCGAGAAGTCCGCACAGACCTCAAACTCTCTGCAGTCATTCAAAAATAAAACGGGAGAGAGGTCGCAGGCGAAAGAAGTCTTCAGGCGGAGTGAGGCGGCACAAGTGTCCACGAAGATTCCCTAATTTGGCATGAAAGGCGACAGAAAGGAAAGGGGCTGTAAAAGCTCTCCCTTGTTCATTTCCACCCCTCTTTCCTTGGCGGGCGACTGACCTGAAGCAAGCAGCGGCTTCCTCCACAGATCCCAGACGTAGGCACCTGCTCGTACACAGATACTCACTTTTTTGTTTCTGTTCTGTTCCGACGGACACGACCTTAAGGACTTGTCGGATATTGGCAGAGATGATGTGATAATTTCAACAAATACATCCACCGGGAAACCCAGGACAGATTCAGGAGACAGAAGGTGAAGTCCGCAATGATTCGGAGAGAATTGAAAAAAAAAAAACGAAGTGTACAGTGAAAAGCTTTCAGCTTGCAATGCACCTCTTCTCGTCATACTTTCACTGAAGCAGTCGAGGCTTCCATTTTTCCCTTCTGCATCCAAGATAAGTCCTTCTGCCCACCCACCCACCCTCTAAGGAAAGCAGAGACCGTCCGAGCGTTCCACTCAATGCCCCGGCTGCGCATGTTGCCAAGCAGCTTCCTTGCCTCTCCAAGGTGCTGAGCGTCTCCGCAGTTGCTCAGGCCCTTCACCAAGGTCGTGAATGTCACAACGTTGGCAGGAAAGCCGGCGGCCTCCATCTGAGAGAAGAACGCCTGAGCCCGTTTCACCTGACCGCATCGCACGCAACAGTTGATCAATGAGCCGTATGTTACAACAGAAGGCTGCAAACCAGAACTCTGCAGACTGCGGAATGCACGCAGCGCCTCCCCAAGTCGCCTTTTCCTGGATGCTGCTGCTATTTCTTTGTTGGCGTCCACCACGGCTTTCGGTATCCAGCCGTCTCCTTTTCCGGAATTCTGTGGGGCGGGTCCCTTGGACGGCTTTTTGCCTTGCTGCATCATTCTGTCATTCCAAGTGCCACAAGCTTTTCAAGAGGGAAGTGGACCGTATACAAGCAGATGCCAAAGCAGCGGTTTTCCTTGACGGTACATTCATCATCATCTATCAATTTGACTCATCAAAGATCTTGATGGTCATCGTCAGTCAACGTCAGCCCAATAATTCTCCATGATTCGCCATGGGTCGCGGGATGCGTGCATGCAGGGGACCCGTGCAATCCCGTGCATGCAGCGCGTGCATATCGCGTGCATGCATGCATGCATGCAGCGCGGGCAGGGTCGGTCCCGCGCGGGCCGGTCGCAAATTTCTTTACGCGGCCTATAGCTGCATGCATGCGCAACATGCAACGCAAACTGCATGCAGTGCACGACGAGAGGCTTCAGGAGATTTCGGGGGCTTCCGGGAGATTTCTCTGATCTAACCATCAGGATTCGTTCAGAAAAATATGGAGACTACAGAACAACACAGCTTTCATTCAGTGATTCGCTCAAAATCTTCTCTCTGTGCTGTCTAAAAAGCAATCTGAAGACTCTTCTTTCTGTATGTATTTATGTATACACTGTCTTCCCTGTCTCGTCATGTGCGTAGACAGCGCTATGCCTGAATATGCATACCGGGTCCACCTACAAAAAGTCGGTACAAATCAATGTCCAGGGGATTCGTTAAAGATCTTGTAAGACAAATTTGTTTCTGTGCGCGTTATCAGACGATGGCCTACGATGGCCTACGATGGCCTATAAGTTTTGAAAAAAATATATATATATATATATATGCACTCAGCCGCTCGGCGGGACCGGGCGGGTAGCAAGTATACCAGTTACATGCAGACATCGTGTTGAAACTGCAATGCTATGCAATGCTTTATGCAAACAATTAATGCCAACTTGAAACATGTTTGAGAACTATATTGGGAACTTGTTTGTGGAACACTCGTAATTTATGATGACTCTTGGTAACTCTCGGTCATGACTGCAGGATATATGTTACATAACGTACATCACAACATCCAACTGTGACCTAAAAAATAAAGAAAAACCGATTTTTATGTCATTATTTTAGTTCATCCATTCACACAATTCGACAGACACCATTGAATACATACAAATATTTTTTTCTTGATTTTTTTTTTTAGCTACTAGTTTTCTAGCTGTTATATTCAATACCTAGTTCAATACTGATTGAAAGAATGCTCGACTAATTGAAACAGTTATCAAATTAACTTATGACTAAACTTTTGAAGGCTGTACATGTGCTTGGAGAAGGCCATCAATCAACAAGATGATGTATCCATCACGGCTATTACAGTAGATACATTGTGTCTTACTATGAATTCAAAAGGAAGTGATACTCACCCATCCTCACAAATCCTAGCCTAGATACTAGCACAAATCATTTTTAGGACAGCAGGAATGACTCAAAGCCATGAATCATTCACGCATACACACAGTGCGGCACACTCAGCAACCCAAGTCAATGAGAAGCTCCTCACCCTCAGGCTGCAGTCACCCATATACTGCCTCCAGAGAAAAAAAGGAACGAGCACGCAGAGCCGCCCAACAGACGACATCTTCTGAAGACACTTGCTCGATTGTAAAAGGAAGGACGAACCAAAGTCTGGCGGAGCGTGCAGCACCGTCAGGTTTCTGTATCTTTTTGAAAAATCTGAAACACCCGCACCCACGCAATCGATGACTGTTTTCTTGGCCGGAAGTAGAACTGTCACAGTCAAAGAAGGCAGCAGAGGAAAGAGAAGAGAATTGCCAAACGAAAAACCATGCAGGACACTCGGAGAGATCTCCTCCACAGCCTGCCAGCATTTCTCTGGAAACGGGGGAGAAAAGTATCCAACAGACGGTTCAACAAGACTTCGAGAAGAAAAAGCAACACGATGGTACCCAATCCTTGAGGTTACGTGCAGAGCCGGAACCGAAATGGAGCCTGCTGGTTGCCAATGGCTGCATCTGCGTTTTCTTCTTCGACAGTCTCACCTGCAGTGCCCGCTGAGGGAGCAGTCTGGCCAGCGACCGCGACTGCGCCTGTGCCCATTCTCGCTCCCACACTCACTCCTGCTTCTGCGAGAGCAATGCTTGGGGGAGGCACAATTGTGGTCGTAGTCTCCATTACTGCTGTTTCCACCCCCAGCCGTCCCACCCCTGTGGTGCGGGACACGAGGTTCATCGTCTGCAGGGAGGGTCCAGTGGGAGCAGCACGGGCGCCTCCTGTGGTTGCAGCCTGTGTCGGTGCCTGTGGCCCTCCACTGCCTGCCGACGCACGTGCAGTGGAAGCTGCACTGACAGCCCCTGCAGCTCCCCCCGCCACTCCACCGAACAAAGTCCCACCGACAATCGCACCGCTGTCCAGCCGTCTCTCTGCTCCGTCAACATACGCAGGCTGTGCAACCTGACTCACAGTCCCGTTCAGAGCCCCCCCTGCTGCACCGAAAAGTGTTCCCGCGGGACCGCAACGAGAGCCCCAGCGCCCCCGGTGAGAACAGTAGTGGCCACGGTCGCTGCTGTAGTCCCTGCTTCGGTCACTCCACGTGCAAGAGACAAACCACAATTGCGACCCAATCTCTGTGCCTCCTCAGGGTCTTCCCATGCGACTGAGGCTGCCATCACTCCAGATCCGAAGAAGCTGTTGTCTGCATAGTCTCGCCAGACCTCTTTGGCTGCGTCGTCCCCGTCTACCAACCACTTTCCGAGAGACTTTCCGCAAGTAGACAGCTCGTGGAAGACAGGAACGTTCGGAAGCACTCCTCCACCTGTAGCAGCACTTGCCATAGCAAGGGTGAATCCTCTGCTGCTCCGTCGTTGTCCTTCTGGGTTTGCCTGAACTTTGTGCACAATCCACATCACACCAGAGCCGATCACGCTTTCCTCGCTGCAGTCCCTCCACCGCTTCGAGGCCACATGAGGCCTTCCCACAAGTGTGTCGCCAACACACTGGAAACAGGTCGCAAGCTCATGGAGTCCAGGAATCTTCATGCTCTTCGTGCCTGATTGCTTTTTCAGACAGATTCGACAAGCACCGCTGTGCGTTTTGAGCGTCTACGTGGTGGTGAGACCGTCGAAAGGACACCAGATGAGCGCTCTTCAAAGCAGGTGCAGTGCAGAAGGCTCTGATGGATTGAACAATCCACTCGAAGTGTTTGGCTCGAGGCGACTTTCGTACAACCAGGTCACACGTAGTTCCTGCAACACTTGTGCAATTCTGAAACAGCCGCAAGCCAATTAAGCGAAAAGTAAGGCATCATGAGGTCTTCGGAACAGGTGGATGGCAGGGAGCCAGCGGCAAGAAGATCGATTGCTGAGCTCAGCCTCTGTATATGGCTGTTCCAGGCTTGCGAACCGGATCGAGTCCTGCTTAATTCAACGATCACCGCGCGTTTGCGCGCGCATATTAATATATCGATCAGCATGATGGGTTCGGGTTCGTTGGTTAATTAATTCAGTACGTTGCACGCATGCAGAAGCATAATGTTGCACTGTTGCTGCAGTGTTGCAAATTTACAGCTACTTCCATCGATCATAAGTAGCATGTAATGACATTATTATACAGCTGTTTCTCGCAGCTGCTTGGGTTGATTGAAACTTGCAGCTTCAATGCTTGCAATGCTTGGTCTAGCCTTACGTAAGGATAATCTAGCCGGATTCTAGCCTGGTCTGTATTAATCTACCATCATAGTACCTAAGTACCATGTTTAGCCACTATAATTTTTACTTATTTGTGGTTTAGCAGCTTTAGCTTAGAGTCTCCAAAACCAGAGACGAATAGCAACCCATGCATACACTTTTACATAATTTAAAACTTGAATACAATTAAAAAAAAAAACCTCCCTGAACCTAAGTACCACTTGAAAAAATATAATCAAGATGATCTCTATCTGTGGCATTGTTTTTCAAGAGACCGTCCACGCCTGTGGCATATACGGTCAAAACACCATCCAGATATACGGCTTTGGCTTTCAAGACAGCATAAATGATCTGCGCCTGCGGCGTAGACTTTTAAGCTTATCAAAAAATGTGGCTTAAACTTTTAAGTGGTAATTAGGTTCAGGGAGGTCAAAGGAAACAAGCCGCCGCAGCTTAGCCTGCTTCCGCATGAGCATGAACGATGGTAGTTCAATAACCAGTGGTCCACCACAAATCACCATAACCTTCTGCAGTCCAGGCTTTGCTAGGCAGAGCAGAACTCAGAAAAGATACAACCTACATAGCACATAACAAAAGTCACCCCTGCACCAGTTACCACGGTCCATGGCACCAGTCGTCTCCTATATGTATGTAAGCAGGACGCCCAACAACACCATTTGTGCAGAACCCTAGGCGTAGACCATTAAAAAAAAAAAACTAAAAAAAAAAATGAAAAAACTCCCGAATAAAATTTATTTACAAAAATACCCCCCCTGCAAAAACTAAAAGAGGCTCAAACAATTTAAGGCCGGTTTTAAGCTTCTAAAACCCCAACGAGTTTTTTTTTAAATACTTACAGTTAATTAGAAAAACTTTTTTTTTTACTCAATATATATCTTTAGCCTCTAGGTTTATATTTTCCTAGTCATTTCTTTTACTATTTTCTAGTATATTTTACATTATTTCGTATATTTTTTACTTAAAATTTTTATGTTTAAATTTATTAAAATTTATAGTATTATATGCATGATTGAACTTGTTTGAATGATCATAGAACATGCGCGTTGCCTTCTTCCAATACTTCAACCACTTTGAGAGGAACGTCTGCCGACCTCCCCACAAAGCCTTTGTTGCCCGCTGGCATCGTCATCTTCTTTCTCCAAATCTTCTCAAAGTCGGAGATACCTGCAACTCGAAGAACGTTTTTAAAACGAGTCATATCATTGTCTTCAACCATCAAACCAAATGTTGCTGTTTCGCCACTGTGCTCAAATAAAGGGGGGCGAAGATACTTGACTGTCCAATCTTTGTGTTTTAGATCACGAGCGGCCCCCGGGCAAGACTGGTGAACCTCCTGCCTGAAGCACTAAAAACAGCCTGCACTTACGCTAATTTATAACACTCCACCTCCCCCTTCTCTCCTTTCAATTTGTGCAATGGGTGAATTTCTACTTGTGCAATATGGTCAAATATCACAATTTTGTTTTCATGTTAATTGTGCTGTGAGTGATGGTCTCAGAGTGAGAAGGTCACTGAGAACCTGCAAGTATATGGTTCAGTAGGAGTTCAACCTAGGGTTTGGTATGCAAGAGTGAAGACTGCGGTTCGAAGCTCTCTGAATGAACATGGTTTCATTTTCCTTGCTGCTCAGACTTGTTGATCAATCAATAAAGCATATTCGATCAATTCATTTACTTTCAATTGTCCTATAATTATCCTTAAAGTTTTTTAAGAAGCTATAGCTAGGGCTATAGTGAATTGGGGGTGAAGACTAGGTCCCTAGCATCAACCTAGGCATCAACATCAAAACTCTTAAAAAAAAAAAAAAACTCAAAAAAAAAAGAAAGAAAAACGCCCAATAAAATTTAAAGTTTTTTAAAATAGCCTACGCCTAGGCGGAACCTATCGGCATCTGACGCTATCAAGGAGGTTAGGGGGGTGACCATGCATGATACAAATGCCTTGCGTACATCTCCCTGCAAGAGAAGCGAGAAATGTTATTCCTTACTTGCCTCTGATGTAGTCGATCCCAAACCCCCCTATCATCTTCCTTCGTTACGGTCTTTTTCTCGATCCATCTTAGTCTAACTGCGTCAGTCTTTATCATAGAGCAATTCAGTCAGGAATCGCCACATGTAAGTGAATCTCTGAGTCACAAAGTAATTGAGTCTGTATATTAAATTCGCGCATCAATGGTTTATAAGATTTATACCAGGATTCATATGTAGATGTGGAATATATTATAAACCATAATAAACCATGTAAAACTTTTAACTACTTTGAGCTTGAAATATTATTATTAAATGAAGGTTCTATCTCATTTCAGTGACATTCACAAATCATGTAGCCATAAAAAGAAGGACTGAGGCGCAAAGCTCACTTATGAAAAAGAGGCTTTGCTTTCCTCCGGCAAGTCGATCGAAGGACCCTGTGTAAGATTCAACGACCCGGACAGTCACACACATGCACATGCACACACATCGATCGGACACAGATGCCTGCAGGTCGATGCTTTCAAGAATGAACGTATTGAAAAGAGACAGGGGGTGCACGCAAACGGAGTTTTGAGCGAAGTAAGGCAGACTTCTGTTTGACCCTTGACTCAACTTACAGAAAGAAAGAAGCCTCCTGCCCTCTCTTTTCTTGCCTCTTGTCTTCTCTCTTCTCGACACACCGACTCTTTCCTTTGTGTCGGTCCCTTCACATGCTCCTCTGATCAAACTCCCGGAAAGAACAGTGATTGGGGAGGAGAAGAGAAAAAAGGGGATCTCTCAAGTTCGTGGGTCAATGCTGCAGGAGGTCAGGATCGATCTCTCTCTTTGAGTTCCTCTTTGTTCAGCTCGATCTTGCAGCGTTCGACAGACAAACCCGATGCACGTCTCGAGAATGACTCCTCCTTGAGCCTCCCTCTTCCCCCCCCCCCCTTCCCCTCCCTGCCTTCAAGTCGAACGGAGTGCTTGTGTTGGTCTGTCTGCGCACATTCTCTCCTTCCACCCATCAGGGAGGTCCGCAGTCACGCGATGAAATGGAAAACCGTGTTCGTTTCTTAATTCCTTTACGCGACTCTGCCCATCCCATCCCATGCACGAGTGAGTCTCCTTTCCCCTTTTCACTGAGTGATTGTGCCGCTCCAAGCTGTCAGAGAGACAGCCGTACAAGTTTGTTCATTTGTGTGAGCAGAGAGAAGGGGGAGGCCTTACCCTGCTTTGCCCCACTTCAATCTCCACCCCTTGCAAGGCAATTTCGGCACTCACACGCAGAGAGAGGCAGTAAGTAATTAAGTGAGTAAAAAAAGGAATGTTGAAAAAAAGTTGGAGGGGACTACAGGCAGAAAGGAGACTCGAGGATGATCGAGGCGCGGCTCTTCAGAGGAGAAAAGAAAGGAGAGAGACAGAAACCAACGAACAGAAACAGGCCCCATCCAGCAGAGCCTCCTGTCACCAAACGAAGCACACCGGAACCGAGACCCACTTCTAACTGATTTGCATGTGTAAGAGAGGTAGGGGGGGGCGAAGATGGAAGGACAGGAAAGGAGTTACAGGAATGACTACGCTGCCACCTCTTTTGGGTTAGCAAAACAAGGGGGGAAGAGAAGACAGAATTCTACAGACGAAAAGGGTCAAAGGAAGTGTTGGGGGAATGAAACGACCTTGCAAAGCCATGCAGGCACGTTGACTGATGGATTCTACTATCTCGCCAAAGAGGCGGTCAGGCAAAGAGCCAAAAAGAGAAAAACAGGATGGAAGAAGACAACAAAAAAAAGCCGTCTCCTTGAAAAAACAGCAAAATGAGCCAAAGAACAATACAAAAAGACGTACGCATCTACGGAAACCACCTCAAACTCATCAACGGACAATTTTAAGTTTTCTGTTCACACGCTGCGCTGTTCTCTTAAAATGAACAGCTTCACGACAACTTTTCTTGTCATTTTCCTCTACAAGCAGATGCCGACGCCACATGACACCCTTTTTGGCACGCTTTTCGCATCGTCCTGAATTTTCATTTTTCTTCCACCTTAACTTTTGCTGAAACGAAAAACCTGCCACTGCTTCTTCCCAGGTTGTTTCCTCTTAACCATCTTTGCAAAAAGGAAAAACTTGAAAATGGCTTTAGAGAAATCAAAAGAGACAAAACAATGAGGCGGTTGAGTAAAATCAAAGTTCCTCTTTCCTCTTTTCTTCTTTCAGCTTGTCTCACACATTCTTGCCTCTGCTCAGCTTCGGCTTGATGATCTTCTGCCAGAGTGACGATTGAAACGAAGGGGGAGAACGAACGAAGACACACTGTCATGGTGTGCCCGAACAAAGGAAGGAAAGAAGGCAGAACATTAAAAGACAGGAAAGAATAGTAGGATACAGGTGAGTGGGGGGTGGGACGTTCTTCCTGATCAAAACAACCCAAACAACCCCCACGCACGCGCAGGAACGAGAATGGTAATTCATTCATTCATCGGTCCACACATGCAGCGGCTTCGTTCGTCTTCACTTCTCTCCCTTCTTCGCTTCATTTGCTGCCACTCCCTCCTCTCTTTTTTTAATTCCTTCACCAAACCAATAAATGCACGCAGGCACCAAGCCAAGGTAGGAATCTCTCCCCTCTTTCCTCCCTTCTCTCCTTCTGCTTCAGAGCTCACTTACTGCTGAATCACGCTCTCTCTGGACTTGATCACCTTCCCGCTCTTCTGAAGGAACTCGATGGCGGCTCCCACCCCACTGCCCGGCTTGATGGGCACCCCCACGTCCATCAGGGACAATTCAACTCCCGCGAGGCCACCGAGGAGCATGATCTCGTCCATGTTACCGAGGTGACCGATGCGGAACGCCTTGCCCTGCACACACACACAACAAGACGCACACACAGAGACACACAGAAAAGCAATGCACGACGGGTGAGAGCAAAAATCACAAAGACCTCCTCACTCACTCACTCACACAAAGCGAGAAGCATAAACAACAATTCAGTGCGCAAGCACATGCATGAGCTGATACACCTTCAGAGCAAAGCACCCCCAACACAAGAAAAGGGCCTGAACAACGAACGTTCCCTACCGCAAAACGAAAGAAAGAACGAGCAGAACGGAACGCAGAAAGGAGACAGGAGGCCACCATGACTTAATTTCTGCCAGAAAGTTTCGGAAAGAAATTCCCAGTGCAATGCAAAGAAAAAACCACAAAAGAGAAACGAGAGGGAGAGAGAAGCCAGCCGGCGCAAACAAAAAAGAAAACAACACAAAGGTCACTCACGTTCAGAGGTCCAAGCCCCAGGCCGATGGACAGGTTGTGCTTGGCATACGCGGCCTTGACGATCGCGTTCGAGTCCTTCCCTTCCGGGCACTCGACAACCGTGAGGGCATTCGACAGCCAGCGTTTCTCGTGGCAGAGGGGCCTCAGGCCCCAGGCCGCGACTGCCAGACGGGTGGCCTCTGCGAGCCGTTCGTGTCTCGCCCACACGTTCTCGATCCCCTCCTCCTTCAGCATGGCGATGGACTCCTTCATCCCATACATCAACGGAAGAGACGGGGTGTACGGCACGCCTCCAGCGGCATTGGTCTTGATCATATCGCGAAAGTCGAAGTAGACTCTGGTGAGCTTGGCAGTCTCCATGCACGCTTTGGCCTTCTCAGACACACAGAGACAAGCCAACCCAGTGGGGATGGACAGAGCCTTCTGACTGCCCGTCACAGCGATGTCAATCTTCCACTCATCAAATTTGAATGGAACGGCGCCGATGGAAGAGACGCCATCAACGAACAAAAGGGCGGGGTGACCACACTTGTCAAGAGTCGCACGGATGCGTGCAAGGTCGGAGGTCACACCTGTGGCAGTTTCGTTGTGCACAACGCACACAGCCTTGATGCTCTTCGCTGTGTCTTTCATCAGGGCCTCCTCCATCTTGTCCTCATAGGCGCCATCACCCCATCTGCAGTTGAAGAGAAAAACAGACCGAAGTAGAGATAAGTTCAAAAACAACCGAAAAAGGGAGACAACTGCAAAGTAAAGAAAAAAAGGTCAAGAAAAGAAGTGGACGCAAAGACAAATGGAGATACCCCCCCCGTCTCTCTCTGACTGACCGGCAGGGGATCTTTTCGACGTCGAGTCCCAGTCTCTCCATCATGTCAATCCAGAGGTGAGAGAACATACCGAATTCCCAAGTCAAAACTTTGTCTCCAGGAGACAGAGTGTTGGTCAGAGCTGCCTCCCAACCGCCTGTTCCAGTCCCAGGGAAGATGAAAGGGTGACCAGCCGTCGACTGGAAGAACCACTTTGTGTCCTCCAGAAGGCCTTTAAAGAAGGGTGCAAACCAGGGGTCACGGTGGTTGTGACCGCCATAGATCGACATGGCCTTCTGGACCCTTTCATGAATGTTCACAGGACCTGCAAGCAAGCGAACAAAAAATCATGCAAGCAAAAGTCAGTCAACAGCAACGAAGATAGGATGATCATTGCTTGAGAAGACGAGAACAGCATGAGGCAACTCACCAGGAACGAACAGGTGGTATCTCCCTGGGGGTTCGTAGGAGAAGGGCTCCGTGTGGACTCCGTTCATTTTGCTCATTTTGGGTCAAAGGAATGAAGTAACTGGGTGTTCTGGTTGAGAAGACCAAAAGCACTCGCGGATCAGACCGGCAGGAGCTGCTTGCAGAAGGACAGGGACGGCTTGTCAGAGTTGGGCGTCTCTCTAGCGTCTCCCTGTTTGCCGTGATTCTCAAACAGATCGCAGAGTCTGGCGGCAGAGACTTGCAAGTTTCAAGCAGATCGAAGTCAGACTTTGCAGACACAGAGTCCGGGCCGTCACCCGGCCGTGAGCTCCGTGCGACCTTCAAATTGTTTGATTTGTGGATGGGACGGAAATGGAATGTGCCCCTCAAGCTGCTGCTTTGCGGGGCCTTTTGCTGATCTGAATTCGTCACGCACGCAAAGGCCGGCTCAGACTCGCACCGCGATATAGCCAGCTATAGGAGCTTGTACTGAACAACCTGACGGACACACTGAGTGCATGTGACGAGCCCCCGTCTTTGCCGTCTTTGGGCAAGTTGAAACAGGGCAGGGTAAAGTTTAACTGCCTTTGGTAATACAGGGCGGGACAGAGTTGTGGCCGTGTGGGTTTACATCAGCGCAGCTATAGGTTTTGTGTGCATAGGTTCGGTGTAGGTGACGTCCAGCTTGAGACTTGGATCAGTTTACGAGACCGAAGGCTGTTTGGTTCTTTGTTTCTGTTGGCACCTAGACTCTTTCCAAATGCGCACCCTTTGCTCTTCAATACTTTTGGCACTTGGGGCAGGTGTCTGCTCCCATGCTGAAGGAAGTCCTTTCCCACTCTCCTCAAACACACGTCTGTCAACAGGAGACGGAGACGGAGACGGCACTTTTTCTTCGTCTCCTGAAGGGGTCTTCAAGGTCAGTCGTCTGCTCTAGATGTGAGGCTCCCTACATTCTGGGGCGGTATGCGCTGTACAGCTGATCATATGGGGTGTGCTCCTAAGCTATACTGCCCACGTCCAAGTTTAGATCCAGACTTTCTTCCTCTTCCCTCCCTTCGACCTGCAGTCTCCCTCCCTCCCTCCCTTCCACCCTTCCCTATCTCTGCAGGGGCATGTGAGGTCCCATGGAATGTCTCCATGCTGCACAGCACCATCCTGCACCCTCTCCTCTCGCCAATCTCTGGCGAAATCGTGAAAGTTGAGCTCGACACCGAGAGGACCGTGTCCCTGCAGTTTCCCCCCGAATATGAGTGTGTGTACTGGTACACGGATCCGTGGGACCCAGAGAATCCTTTCTGGAGTGCAGCGAGGTGGCAGTGCTCCGCTCGGGTGCGATGTGAGAACGGACAGCTGACTATGACGTCTGAGACGAATCTGACCTGCATCGGTGGGAAGAGCTGCTTTTGCTTCTTTGTTGCGATCGATTTTTTTGAATTCAGACGTTGCCTATTTCTTGATGCTGGTCTTGCTCAGACCGTGGTGCTGCTCTCCCCTTTCGCAAGGAGATGCATCCAGAATTTAACGTGCTCTATTTGATCGAACAATCGAATAGTCACTCCATCTTCATAGATACGACACGGAAGGAGTCGCTGTACGATACGATGATGTCATCTCATCCCATTTTGCTCCCTTTCGAATAAATGTGACTGCTTCCAGAGAAGTGTCCCGTGCCCGTTGAGTTCTCTGGACACAACTTCGAAGGCCTCGACCCCCGTCTCGTGCGGGTCTCGAACGAGTCTCTGTCTGTTTACGAATCAAGAAAGGTGGAGCTGCAGTGTCCTGACGACCTCATATGCGCCTACAGTTCGGGGTCGTCCTTTCGAAACTGGGAGTCGGCTGGAGAGAGGAATTGCAATACGTACATGTATTGCCGTGGGACGGAGCTGAAGACTTCGTCGACTAAGAATCTGACGTGCTCAGGTGAGTTGCTCTTTTCCTGTGCCGGCCTTGTTTATTGGTTATCTATGTATCTTTAGGTCTTGTGGTTTGTAAAACGGACTGATAACGCTCGAGCTTCACTTTTCCGAATTTTACTTGCACGCCCGTCGTGGAAAGACCGTTTGATGTTCCTCCTTTATCGTTGCGGATTTGATTGCCCCCACGCTTCTGAATTTCGTTCCGATTTTCGGCCTTATGCGTGAATATTCCAGGTTCAGCATGTATTCCGAGGAGGTCTCTCACTCTTTCTTTGAACTTTTGTGCTGTCTGTTTCGTTCCTTTTTGTCCTCTCTCCCCATGCACTTGCGTGCGTGCGCACAGAAACGTGCGAGGTTCCTACGGATCTCTCGGGACTGAACAGCAGCAGCCTCCACGCTCTTCACTTCGTTAAGTCCGATAAACCCCTGGCGGTTGGCTTGGGCATCGAAGAAGTTCCGGTGCAGTGTCCTGAGGACTTCGCTTGTGCGTACTTGGGTTCTCGTAGGGGAGAAGCGACATGGATTTGGCCACATGATGGATTTGGAATGTGCAAGACACAAATACAGTGCGAGGATGGGCAGCTGAAGGTTGCTGAGTCTGCGCTGAAGCTGACTTGTGCAGGTACGGTGAAGGAATCCATTCTGTAACTGATTTCTTCTTTCATTTTCTTCGGGTTCTCTTGCCTGCTCGTGCTATCTCGGGGTCCTCTTTTTTTGCATTTTTTCATTTGCTCTGGCTGGTTGCTTGCTGGCGCCTTCCTCGGTTGACCCTCTTCTTTTTTTCCCGTTGCTCCCGTTTCATGTCTGGGGGGGCTTTTTTTAATCCTGCATGCAGCCTTCCTCTTCTCTGTAGTTCTCTCTAACTTCGCATCCGCTGCTTGTCCACTGGCTGCAGAAACTTTTGAGCTTCCCGCAGACCTGTCGGGTCTGAACATCAGCAAGCTGCACCCGCTGCTGTCCCTCCGCTCCAACGCTTCTTTGGTGATTGGCCTCGGGGAACGAGAGGCAGACCTGCAGTGCCCTCAGGGGTTTGAGTGTGCATGGTGGGACAGTCAGTGGGAGCGATGGAGGTCGGCGCCGTGGTCGTCGTGGGTGTGGAACTGCGCTGCAACCTTTCAGTATGAAGACTCGCAAGTGAAAGTGGTATCCCAGAATTTGACCTGTTCAGGTAATTTGAATGCGCATACAGCCGTTCATTCTCCTTTGATTTGTGCTTTTCTGCCCTCAGCACTACCGCTTTTGCTTGGCTCGTTCCGCAAGGAGTTATCGGGAATGTGAAGATTGTGATTTGTCGCAACTGCGCTCGCTGGCTTACACAGCAAAGCTTCTTCTTCTCCGTCTCCCTTATCTTTCTAAAGTACTCAGATATTTGCCGTTTTTTTCTTGGTTGGATCTCTTGACTTCCTTCCTGCCTGTTCCGCTCCAAGTGCTTGCATTTTTCTCGCTCAGTCTTAGAAGGAACTGGACCCTCTTCATTCTAATTCATGCCTCCGGGCCATCGCTTTGCAGAGATGTGCGACGTTCCGGTGGATCTCTCCGCAGTGAAGAGCGACAAATTGCACCCACTCCACTCCCGAATCGATAACTCTTCCTTGGCTGTCGGCATCGGATCTAAGCGCGTGAGTTTGAAATGCCGAGACGATCACGTGTGTGCCAAAAAGGACCCGTCATGGTGGAACCCTCAATGGCAAACGGTGTGGGGCGGCTGCGAGACTGAGCTCGCGTGTGTGGATGGCCAGCTGGGAGTCGTGTCTGATCACAACTTGACCTGCATAGGTCGGTAGGCACGCTGCTGAAGGACTGTGCGATGTTGGATTTGGTTGCATAGATTTCATTTGCTCTTCTCTCCTAGCTTGCTTGATGTTTTCTTTCCGCGTCTTTCTACTCTCTCTCTCTCTCTCTCTCTCTCTCTGTGTGTGTGTGTGTGTGTCTGTCTGTCTGTCTGTCTGGCTTCTTCCCCCTTTTTCTTCTTGCCTTTTCGCAGCTTCCCCTCACGTCACCTGCCGTCTTCTTCCCCCCCTCCGCTTGTGTTCCTGCAGAGACATGCGAAGTCCCTACGAACGCGTCTTTGCTGAATGGGCTGAGGAACAGCAGCAGCTTCCATCCCCTCCTGTCGGTGGCTTCTGAGGACCCCGTGCGAGTGAGTTTCAAGGAGAAAACGGTAGATCTACAGTGCCCTGAGGGATTCCAGTGCGCGTACTGGAGCCAGTACAACAAACGGTGGACGAGCGCCCGATGGAATTGTCGCGCCTCGCTTCGGTGCGAGGGCAGAGAGTTGAGCATCACACAGGACGCAAATTTGACTTGCCTTGGTGAGTTCCACTTCAATTTTGGCATTTTTTTCTGCGTTTTCTTTAACTTCTGTGGAGTGATTCGGGATTCTGGGGTTTGTCTCGGTTGCTTAGATCCTCTCTGCCTCCTTTGGTCCCCTTTCTTGCCCGGCCTGGCTGACTTCCCAAAAAGGAACGATTCAGGAGAGAGTGCAGCCAGCTGAAAGCCTGAATGCAGGTGTACGTTGGTTGGGGAGAAACCCACATGAGAACTCATCTCACTCACAGTCTGATAATTCGGGTCTGGCGTCTTTCGGTTTTTGGCGCTTTCTTTCACGGCTTCCTTCCCGCATCTTCCGTTGGTTGCGTGTGCAGAGACCTGCGAGGTTCCTCATGAGTTCTCAGGGCAGGAGGACATCAAGGGACTGCACCCCCTTCTATCCCGAAGATCAAACGAACCCCTCACGATCCTCGACCCCACGTATGTCCAATTCCAGTGCCCTGAGAGCTTCCAGTGTGCCTACTGGTCGGAGAGGGACTACGCGTGGAAGGTAGCGGAGAGTGCAGACGACTGCTCTGCGATGCTGCAGTGTGAAGACGGTCACCTGACAGCAGACAGGGAGAACTTGACGTGCAGAGGTGAGTGAGTGAAACAAAGAGGGGGCCAGCTGTGGGGATCAATTTGTCCCACCCCAATTTGATTGCGCCTGTTGGGTGCTTATTTTCTTTCTGTTCTGCTCAGATACGCGTACCTCTTCCACCTGCGTTGCAAAATAACTTTCAAGTTTTCACCACTGGCTCTTTTTCCTCGTGCTGCACTCTGCCTGAGAATGAAAGAGGGAGCCCGGAAACTTTCCCTTGGAATGTCTTAAGATGGTTTCCGATATGGTGTGGACAGTCAGCTTTGCTGCCTTCCTGAAAGACGCGTCTTGATCGGTACACGCTCGGCGACAGGGGGACGCAAAAGGGAATGGTGTCCAACCGAACGCAGAGCATAGGTGAAGAGGCAACGCGGGATTAAAGTAGGACCTTCCTGCAGATGCGTTTGAGGGTGGCGTGCAACTGACTCACTTGCCTGATGCCCTCCCTCCCTCCCTCCCTGCCTGCCTGCCTGCCTGCAGAGACCTGCAACGTTCCTCTCGACGCATCTTCTCTGAACAGCGACAACCTCCACCCTCTCCTCTCACGTGCTTCCAACGAGACCTTGACAGTGGGAGTCACACAACGGGTCTACTTCAAATGCCCAGACAACCTGGCATGCGCAGTGGGAGGAACCAATGGGGGAATTTGGTGGGGTGCTGACTTTTCCGATCTGGGCTATGACTACAGTTCCTGCTACACCTACCTTGAGTGTCAGGAGGGGCAACTGATTGCTGACCCAGCGATAAACGTGACTTGCTCAGGTGAGAAGCTGTGTCTGACTTGCGGCGGTGTTCTTTCGCTTTCGCTTGGAAGTCTTTCAAAATGCGTGACACCCCCTACCCATTTTCCCTGGCTGACGACTTTCTGAGATCCCCCCTGCGAGTCGTTGGTATCTTCTCTGAGTTGGTTGACTCTGTCTCTTGCCTGCCCCTCTGCCTGCGTGCAGAGACCTGCGAAGTTCCTGTGGATCTCTCGGTCCTCAACAGCGACAAACTGCATCCCCTCCTGTCGCGACAAAACAACTACTCCCTCCCGATTGGCATTGGAGCAGAGACAGTCTTCGTGCAGTGCCCCGAGGGATATGACTGTGCTGAGTGGTCTAGTGTGGAACCTAGATGGGGGGGGCAGAGATGGATGCGTGAGGACGAGCACTGCAGGACACAGTTGCAGTGCAAAGAAGGGCAGCTGACGGTGGCAAACAACTTCAACACCACCTGCATAGGTAGGTGGCAGTCACAGCCGTGAATGTATGTCCTTCCGGTTCCTTTCTGGGCTTCGTGGGTCTCTGGCTGACTGACGCTTTGCTTCCGAGTCTTGCCTTTTGCTTTCGCCTGTGCGGCTGTTGTTTTCTGTTTTCGCTGTCCGCCTTGCCCATTGTTTCTCATTATCAGGAGCGTCAAAGGGCTTTCGTTTCTGAGTGAGTGGGGAATCAATGGGACCGATTTCAGGTGCGCGCATGCCATTGTTCGTGGTTGCCTTTCCAATGGGATCACTCTTGCCGTTCTCTCCTGCAGAGAGATGCATCATTCCTGACGACCTCTCTCCGTTCAACAGAAGCTTCCTCCACCCCAGCCTGAGGAGAGCGCATAGGGGCCACTGGCAGGGCGCCACCAACCAAATTGGCATGGGCATTCGGGGCAACACAGACCTCGAGTGCCCGGAGAATCACCTGTGCGCGTACTGGTCGACAACTAGTAATTCGTGGCTGGATGCGGAAAGTTACAACGAGTGCAGAACCCATTTCTTGTGTGACCAGGGGCAGCTGAAGGTGGAGCCATACTTCAATCTCACCTGCCTTGGTAGGTGAGGGAGGGGGTGCTTTTGCAATTCTGCATTTCCTCCCTCTCTCCATCTCCTTCCCCGTATTCTTGCCACCCACCCGCCCTCCCCTCTCTCTGCCTTCCTCAGGCAGCCTCATTATCGTCACGTATTCCCTTCTTTCGAGTCTTTCGAGTTGGGTATCATATAAATTTATTGATAGAATAGAAGAGCAGGAGGCAGTCAGCAGAGGCGCTGCGTCCATCTGAACTCCTTTTGCTGAACTTACCGTGACATGCAGGCTTCCTTTCTTTCCTCTTGCAGCCAAGCTGGGGGTCTCTCCTGAGCGGCTCCTCCTCTCCTCTTTCCACCTTAAAAGAAACACTGTGACTGTGCAAGTGCTCGCACGGTGCTGCTTCTTTCTCTGTCTCCCAAGTCCCGCTTTTCTTGACGCACTATGTCTCAATGCGTGGATCTCCTTCAACATACATCCAAGTCGACATGCATTGTTCCTGCTTACCTCTCCATGTCTGTGCGCAGAGAAGTGCAACGTGCCCCTCGACCTCTCCAGCGTCTCGGGGCTGGACCCTCTTCTCTCCCGGCAGCCCGACTCACATGACTTTGTTCCAGATCAGATGAGTACAAGCATCGCCATACAGTGTCCTGAGGGCTACAAGTATCAATGGTTGTGGCGCGCCCGTCAGCAGTGGGTCGATGCGGATTCTTCCAGCTGCCGCACGTCCATAACGTGCCAGAATCAACAGCTGAGCGTCCATGAGCCCGCCAACTGGAGCCCCAATCCCATCAGGTGTCGGTCTCTGACGGAAGAAAGTGCCTCAGAGGGCAAGACGCAGACGGAGACGGAGACAGATTCGGAGACGGCTGACAGCTCCCCCCCTGCCCCTCCAAATGAAGTCGAGAACAACACGCAGGCCAACCCCGAGACCGTCACCTCCTCCGCTTCCCGTTCCTTCTCTGCCTTTTCTTCTCTTTTTGCGCCACTTGCATTGATGCTTTTTATTTGGATTGTGCGACTGGATTAAAAGGGGCAAAAGTCAGAGGGAGAGGGGCAGGCAAAGCAGTCATGCAAGACCTGAGGCCGGAAAGACAATTTCGCAAAAGAACTTCGGCAGAGGAGATTTCTTCACTCAGAAAGAATCACGTGTTCATGATGGTTAATCAGAAATGGTCATTCACGCTTTTGAAGTTCCTTTTCTGACCCAACCGAAGAAAGGCGGCCCATCCAGGGGCCCGCAGTGAGGAGTAAGCCCTGCCGAGAGAAGCTGAAGAAAGCGATGGGGGGGATTGGGATGCTCAAAATGAGAAGGCAGGGTGATGCGACGAATTTTTTTTGTCTGGCCTCTTCGCGCGCGTCCGCGTCTATGTGAGTTTGTGTGAGCGTGCGTTGTCTTGCAGTAGAGCTCTCTTTTGTTTGTTACAAGCTCGATTTTGAGCTGTTTTGAGTTTCATTTCTTATAAGAGGTCGTTGTCGTCAGATGTTCGAACTTCGAAGAAATCGGGATGGACTCATGTGACAGAGTCATGTGTCGAGAGGGGGGAGTGGGAGGAATCGAAAGATTATACATTCGTGCATGAATTCGGAAGGGATGTAAGTATGTTTCGGGTATGTGGCTGTGTGTATGTATGTACGTATGCATGTTTCGACATCCAGCTGCATGCGTGTGAAGGGATGGAATTGTGGATTGATGGATGCTGCCTTGAGCTACACATTGCTTGTTCTTTCATCTGCAAGCTTGCGACGAACTCAAGTGGACCCTCCTTCTTTGCCTTTTCCCAAAGGGGAGTATCGGACACTCGGAGATGCAAAGTGCATTCCTCAGGCATGCGTGTAGTCAGTGTGGGGCATGCTGAACTGGTAACTGCACGTTTCGTAAAGGGACCTAAACGGAGTTAATCAGAGTTGGAGAAATGTACCTGCAATGGTCCTGCATGATCAGTTGACTTTTGAACTGCTGTGCATCATGCTCATCACTCAGGCCCACTGGCAAGCTAGTAGGTAAGAGACTGCAAATTAACCAGTGGAATCGTCCAAATGCATGGGGCGAGTGGTGCAAAAGCCGATTTCTGGCGATTTTTTTACCCGGGCTCGCGTGCAGGAACTCTGATTCCTAAGTTATTCATAAGTCTAGTTATGATCGAATTATGACGGATATAAAAACGCCAAAGAGTATTCATGCATGAACACTGCACTAGACACAATAATAAACAATATTTAAAAAAAAAAAAAAGAAAAGGTTAAAGACGTATTATCTTAAAAAATGTTTTTACAGTATGCATAGCGTACGTTGTGTTGAACTTGGCTAGCTTGTTTGAAATGTTAGTACCTACCGATCGATCATTTTGCAGCATTATTTTGAATTACTGTAGAAGCAGCATTTTTTTAATTGATATGAATGCTAGTATGAATGTAACAGTATCATAAACAGTAGTAAACAATAAAACATTCTAAATTTAGTTTTTTTTACTCGATATGGACTGGCGTCACTGGCTTTTGCCAAGATTTAAACTACCTTAAACATTTTGCGGTGGCCCTTGGATCTTTTTAACTATTTTTCCTTCTAGCTAAATCTATATATCTTATGCTGCGGAAACCATCGTGAGTCGTCCGAGTCACTGCTTCTACTAATAAGTCCTAGACTAAGTCACATTGGCTACTCGCAGTACCGCAAGCCTCTTGAGATAGGGACGCGGACACCTGCCTCTTCATACCCCATCTTCCGAGTGATCTTCTTTCCAGGTAAACCATACTGAATCTGGAATGCAGCTGTCCTCTTCGTTTCCTCTTCCAGCTCCCTTTCCTCGGATGCCCTCATCACCTCCTGCCGCACTAGGCCCTCGGCTTGCTGTAGAGGGGAGACGGGAGGGGAAGGAAGTGAGTGGAAACGAAGGCTAGGGATTAAACGTCGGAGAGGGGTTCAGGATGAAAATGAACAGATCCATTCAGGCAGAGGTAGGACAGAAAGGAGATATGCAGCATGTCGTTATGTAGTGAGGTGACAAAGGCAGTAACTGTCCTTCCTTGGTCCACCAGTTCTTGCACCACGTGTAAGAGAGAGCAAAAACAGAGAAAAAAAAGTATGGGAAAGGGTGCCGGCAAGAGAGACTGCACTCACCGGACGGTCTCTCTTCTTGACTTCCCACCAAGGTATGCGGACTACCTGAAAGGAGAAGAGGGGGGGGGACAGAACCGGACAGAGAGTAAGAGGAAGGATGGAGCTCTTAGGCCTTTGCAGAGTCACTCCACGCCCCTGTCTCTTTTCTCACTCCTCCCGCCCGCCCTCGTCAACCGACTCCGGGAAGTCAGAAGATCTTTCGAAAAAACAAACGCACCATGGCCTTCCTCGTGACACACACTGACACAGACACAGACACACTTACAGAGAGATATAAACCGAAAGAAGAGGAGGGGGTGGAGGCAGACAGGAAGGGAGAGAGCGTCACAAGAGGACCCTCGGATTGTCTTATAACCGTTCCGGGAGACCTTCAAACATCAGGGAAGCTGGACGAGAGGTCGAAAGGAATCAAGGGAAGACAGGCAAAGACTTGATCCATCCATTGGAAGGGATGCTCTCTGCCTGCCTGCCTGCCCAAGTGATTGAGTGACCTTCCAACCCAAAGCCCGAAGGATTCTGGACTTGAACTCGCTCTTTGGCGTGAGTCGTTTGCTGAGTGCAAAGAAGTGAGAGTGGCCGTCGACTTCTACAACGATCTGCAGAAGGGAGGAGAGTGGAACACTTTGTTTTTCTCACGTTTGACTGATCCCCTCTTTTCTTTCTTCTGTATGATGATTTTGAGTACTCTTGAATCCGTGCGCTGATGTGGAAGACCCTCCAGCCAACCACTCTAGACCCCAAAAGAAAATAAAAAGAACCGACTCATCCCCAGACGAAACGTCGACGACCGAGCGCGAGAAGATCCAACAAAAACCCGGCCCGAAGGGCTGAACAGCACACACCTCTCTCTGTTTTGACCAATTCCTTTCCGAACAATGCGACGGGATTCGGATCCCACACAAAATATGGAAACAAAAACGACCACCCACCCACCTTTCTCTTCGTGAGCGCAAAGTCGACAACGAAGGGTCCGATCACACTCTCAGCGTCAAAAGGTTCCCTCATCCGACGCAAACCCCCTGCAACGGATTTCTACACACACACACACACACACACACACACACACACAAATATAGTCACACATACACAACACACCAGCGCACACGGCTTCTCATCACACTGTGGCGACAAATGAAAGCCATCAACCCACCCTGAGGCAAAGAACGCAGCTCATCAGATCGCATCAGAATGTCTGCACCTGAATCAAGAACAGAAACAACCAAAGTCACTTTGGGGTTTGACAACTGGACCCCATATTCAGACAAACAGGCTTTTATTACATGGCAAGTAAGCGGACTGCTGTCTCATGTCCCCTCGCGACCATTCTGCCTAGCTCTCTTCTGACCTGCAGAGACGAAATCAGCACATCCACCTCTCTCTGGTGGTCGGAGCAGCTGGACAGAAGGTCCACCAATGGTCCTCGCCAATCTGATGACACACTCTCCCCGAATGTTGTGCTGCCATCCGAGGAAGGGACCCTTTCTCTTTTGTCGGACGAGTGCTTTCTCAACGAGGCCCCTCTTCTCTCCCTCTGGTGTCCTCCTTGCCTTGTGTCTTTTCCCTCTGTATCTGCGAATGCGCGGACGAGGTCCAACCTCTCACTGGCTGCACAGGCCCCACTGCTGAGTGCGTGGCGGAGCGTCGTCATCTTCATAGACAACAGAAGAAACACCGAAATATATGAATGCCGTTTGAGGGAAGTAGCACGGAGGTACGGGCAGCTGTAGAGAATAAAAGGCCGAAAGAGACATGGCCGAGCACAATAGAAAAACACGAACACACACACAAACACAAACACAAACACAAACACACACACACACACACACACACACACAGAGAGAGAGAGAGAGAGAGAGAGAGAGAAGAGCAAGGTGGGTGAACAGAGAGGGACAAAAGGCGGACGAGACGGGCAAGTAGACCAACAGAGAGATAGACAGAGAAAAACAACCCATGACGACTCTCAAGGACACGCACTCAAAGCAGCACATGAACTCACTTGTCCTGCAATTCACTAATATTTACTAGATGGGTTTACTGCCCCACTCACTCCCTCACTCACGAATTTCTCCGCTTACCCGTGAGATCTCAACCTTCGCCACCTCCTCACTCAGGCCTCCTCTTCTGGCCCTCTCCCCCCTGCCCCCCTCTGGACTTGCAGCACTGCACAGCGGCCCCGCCCCACTCCTCTGCAGAGCCACCAGAGCTTCTCGGACCGCATCGGTCACAGCATCTGAGTCGAGGTCCTGCAGGGAGGAGGCAAGTTGATAGAAGAAAGCATTGTAGTAAAAATTACAAACTTCTCTTCTGTATCACGTGGGGCTTCAACCGGATAACAATGTTGTCCTGAGTGAGAAATTCACGCACAAATAGACAGACAGACAGACAGACAGACAGACCTGCATTGCAACTGCAAAGAGAAAGTCCAACAGCTCCATTGCTGTGAGGCCCCAGATCTGCATTCATGTATCATTGGTTGATGGTCTGAGGGCACGTGAGGAAGGGACATGTGGCATATTTGAAGGGGGACAGGCAGAAAGATACACTTTTGAACACCAAGAAGAACTCCCCCTGAAGCGCGAGAGGCAAAAGACCGTGCATGCATGCCCTTGAACGCAAATATAATGAACATCGAATGACATTCAAGAGAAGAAAGCACACAAGGAAGCCGACCACCCAGTTGGAGAAAGATGGCATTGATACAGATGTGCAGACCGACTTTGGAGGGAAGCAACATCGATGCAAGCCTCGCGCTCTCCTCCCTGCCCACATCCAAATGAGCAAAAGAGTAGAGCACCGACACAACCGCACCCACGTCCTTCTCCACAAACTCCAGATCCACATCCGAAAGATTCCTGTCTGAAGATGCTGCATCGCCCTCTCTGTCTCTCTTTTCGTCCAAAGTCATATTCATATCTGCATTCTCCACAAGTCTTTCCCCACACCCTTCTACAGCACCCCCTGCTCCCACTTCCCCAGAGGCGCTGGGGGGATCCAATCCCGGAATGCTCCAACCAACGTCTGCCAATTCATCTACGTACTCAGATCGACCCGCAGCTCCATCTGTGCAACTCCCTCTATCTCCTCTCTTCTCCACCTCATTCCCACTGTCCCTGTTTTGATAATGACTTCTGAGGACTTCCACACGGTCTATCCTCCTCCCCAGCTCCTCTGTTACGAGAAGAAGAAAGGACTCATCTCGGAGACGGACCTGCAAGGGACAAGTAAGGGTGGGAGGGCTCGATCGTTTCACAGAGAGGAGGGAGGAGAGAGAAGAGGCGGAATGATTGATTGATCAGGCAGGGGGACTGTCGATCACTTTCCTTTCGTCATCTGCCTCCCCTCTTCTCCTTCATGCATCGGGCCGGCCGTGCCGCTCCTCGCTCTTGTCATGTAATTCATGAATTGATTTATTCCCCCCCGCCCCCCTCTCTCTCTCACACACACACAGTGCTGACGTTGCGGAATCCGACCAGAAGCCTCGCGATGTCTCTCATCTGCAACTCCGCCAGCAACTCCGGCCTCTCTCCCCGGACCACCGCGGCCACAGCGGCAGCCGTGGCGACGTCAAGACAGTCCAGACGCGCCATGTGAGCCACAAACAGGCACAGGTCGGCAGGAGGAATCTCACGAAGCACGCGAAGACAGCGTTTGTTGAGTGCTGTCGCAAGCCGATACTGTAGAAGCAGAGAAACCAGCAGAGACACGCAGCAGGAATTCAGGGGCAGACAAGACGGATAGAGATTCACAACCTCTGAGGTGCGTCTAAGAATTGTTCTGATATATATGCGACAGGAGAAAGAAGACTGGTGTGGACACATAAATGGATGATGACAAAAGTAAGAAGAAACTGAGTGGCTGGCACACCTTTTTGTACCGCACGCTGCTGAGGCTCTTTGCGATCTTTGCGATGTGGGTGCCGGTCATTGCGTCTATTGCCGTCTCCGCCATCTGGCAGTAGGCGTTCCACTGACTCTTCTGTTCCATCTTCATTTTTGCAGAACGTTCGAAGAGAAAGACAATCTCTTCCGGAGACAAAGAAAGACTGGGCAATGAGGCCTCACTTGAGAATCCCTTCGCGGCAGGGCATCTCCTCTCACCGTGAAGGAGACGGGAACTGGAGACGGAGACGGAAAGAGAACAGGTCGACATCGATAAAGACCTTGACAACGGCGGATGGAGAGGGAAAAGGCGTTTTGTGAATGCAAGGACTAACACCCTCAGTGAAGTACGATTTCCACTGACTCCAGCGCCGGACATACGGGGACAGTTTCGCGGGACAGTTTGCATACTGCATGTACAGAAAAACCAGTCTGTCCACCGTCTACATACACCACCGTCGAATTGACCTCGCCAGACTCTTACTTTGTCCTGTCAAACATCTGCCAGGTCAACGACCAGATCCAGTGGTATCAATGTACAGTGGGAGTGTGAAAATTCACGCGATACGGCGAAGACCGCTTTTCGGTTGGACTTTCAGCCGTCTGACACTTTCTGCACCTTAGCACATGCAGATCCAGCCTTGCACTCTCGCGATATGCGCGCGTGCAACATGCACCATTCGCGTTCATGAATGCAACGCGCGCGCGCGTTGCATGATGATCAAATGATGTGGATCTTTGCAACAGACTCTTTTTTGAACAGAGGTCCAGTCTAGTGACCTCTCCTGCTCTCATCTCCCACAGTTACTGGAAGAGGTTCACCGACATCGTCAGCACTAATTGACCAGACTTTCAGGGCTCGAGTTGTGAAGCGTTACTGAAGTTGTCTCGTACAGAGCGAACTTTCAGCCTTTCTACTTTGAAGGTGTTGCCAACCGTTGTTGCAACGAACTGTTGTCCATTCCTCCTGTCGTCGCTCGAATTGTAGTTGTAGATTAATCTCATTTCTAGTCTGGTCGGTGATCACGAGGACCAAGAGGACGCGTGCGAGTCAGTCAAATGGAAACACCAGAAGCGCGTCTGGCACGGGAAGCTGCCGTGTCAACCGAAGACCCGCGAACAGTTGTTCCAGACTCTGCAGAGCGAGTGGCAGAGAAGCTCGAGAGAAGTCTGGAGACTGCACGACAGTACGCAGACGACTACAGAAGCCCAAAGATAGTCTCTGCATCAGAATGCGAAGAGTACGCTCAGAGCCATAGAGAAAGTAGCCCCCAAAGTACAGGTGTAATATCAAAAGAGAAGGAACAAGAGAGTGGTGCCGAACAGCAGAGTGAAGGTTTCGTTCCCTTTGCGTCCCAGAGGAAAGTTGGGCCTGACGAGAAGATCTTCCGCGTTTGTGATCATTTGTATGTGGGATCAGAGTATGGCGCCGCGGATGTGGCCCTGCTTCTGGGCCTTAGGATTTCTCGAGTGATCAACATTACCTCGGGGGAAAGAACGGTACCGAATTTTGGTGCCTCGATTGAAGGCTTTGAGTATGTGAATTTCTATGTTCCTGATTTTGTTGGGGCAGACTTGAGGCAGGCCATGGTCGAGAGTTCCTCTCTGATTTCTCGATGGGCGGAGGAGGGGAAGGTAGCTCTCGTGCATTGCAGTGCAGGTTTGAGCAGGTCAGCCGCTGTTGTCATGTGCTGGTTGATGAAGGCGAAGGGCCAGAGCCTGAAAGAAAGTGTGGATACGTTCATGAGGACACGAGGGAGGCCACCTGCCTGCAACCCGTCCTTCTGGACATACCTCTGGGAATTTGAGCGTGAGGCAATCAAATCAGAGGATCTGGCTGGAGGTGAAACTGTGATTGTCTCCCCTTCTTTCGACTTTTCTGACTGGGTTGTGGATGACCTTGGGGTAATGGGATTTGGGCCTCCTGAAGAAGTGAGGAGAAGACTGAAAGAGAAGCAGTGGGATGCATATGCAGTGTTTGAAAGCTTTCTCCAGGCAGATGCCTAAGCAGATGCACACATAGAGTGAAAATGAGTCCACAAATTCCTTCATTTAGTTCTACCTGAATTTAAACGCTTTTCTTAAAAAACAAGAGAAAAACTTTGAAAAATACATTCTTTGCAAATTGCCAGGCAAATTGTTCTTATTGTATAAAATCATATTCACTTCATTATTAGTCTTCATATTTAATTAAGTTTGTAAAATTTAATGTATGCAGTATGCTAAAGAAAAAAAAGATTAGATGTTTTTTAAAAAAATTTTAAAAAAGATTTGGTATGTTTAACAGTTTAATGAACACAAACCTGTAGATCCGGGCCTCAATTTTAAGCAAAGATCAGACTTATAGTGTCATTTTAATGTATATCTGACTGCATGCATGTCATGCGGCAGCATATACGTATAATAGTGCATTTATGTATCATTGGATAGTGACATATATAAAAAATGTGTTTAATATAATACTGTAATTGTTGCGTGCCACACTATGGCAGAACGCCGCAGGCCCGACCGCCACGTCGCCGCCTGCGATGTGCACGCAATTTAGCGATGTGCACGGAACGCTGTTTTGCATGCGGAAATGATCGATCGACCGAAGCTAGTGACCGAAGTGGTTGAGTGCCGCAAAAGCGTATCGTATCTGAAGTCTGCTTTCAAGTACTTTAACCGAGACTAGTCACCGAGTTAGTGACCAGATTTGATGTGATAGGATTTGATTTGATTTGATTTGAGCTTCAAGCTCAAATCTGACCAGATTTGAGGTAGATTTGAGGTTAAAGTCTAGAGGTCACTCTTGACACTAGTCTTGACAGCTAGCACTGAAGACGACATGACACAGTCGACACCACTAGCAAATCTTAGAATTTCAAAGCCCTAGAGACAAGAAAATCACTAAAAACTAGACTAAAAGCTAAATTAAAACTCTTGAAATAAATAAACTATTGTTAAAACTAAGAGCTTATATAAGTTTTTATCTTAGAGTTATCCTAGAGAGTCACCTCGAAGATTTGAGGTTAAAGGGTCAGATTTAAAGTAGATTTGATAGGATTTGATAGGCCCTATCATGCTAAAGTTTCTCAGGCCTCAGATTTGATTTGAGGTTAAGCCCTACTTCAAATTAAATCAAATCAAATCAAATCTGGTCACAAGACCGAGTCAGACCGACTAGCTAAACTGATACTCTTAGGAGCTAGCTTAGGAGTCCAGATCCGATAAGGCCTGTTGATCTCTGTAATGACTTATGCTAGTCTTATATATATAACAGCAATAACATTAAATAAGATATATGAATAAATTTATACAGCTACTATAGGTATAGTTGTAAGTTTGTGTCAGGGGTGAAAAGCAATTTGGTCATCCGTACGTAGTTATTCGAATCCCTCTAATCACATATGCGGGGAGCGCTGCTGCACTAGCTAAAAAAGAGGTGCGCAGGTTTAATGATAAGATCCGCTGTGACGGTGCTGCCAATTCCTGACTTCATCAAAATTAATTAACTTACTAATTTGTTTATCCGGGTTGTTTACTGTTATTTGCTGAGCCTACTCCAAACCTCTATAATGTTTCTGATTTATGAAGGGTTTTTAATTATTACTTTTTAAACTTGACTCTTGAATATCTAACTTACTGATAGACTAGGAGTATAGTAAATTTTTTTACATATTATGTTCTATAGTCAGGGCTATAGTAAATTTGATTTTTATATTCTGACGTTAAGTTACTCTAACTCTAGCTCTAACTGTCGATCACTTCAAAACATCACATCAAATTATGCCACAGTTACACTCAAAAAAGTTAGTTTTATATTTTAATTTTTCAAATATACTGATTGAATTGAATTGCATAAAGAAAATCTTAGGGAAACTCATCTTGCGAGCGCCGAGCTACTAATACTACTAGTAATACTAGTCTAATAGCGTGCGAAACTCGGTGGCAGCCGAGTCGGTGCACAGGCTGCTACAAGAGATTTTGACAAAGAGAGAATCTGTCTTGCAGCCATTCCAAAGAACAATCGGCATTAACGATTCCCCTCCCCATCGTTTCTGGTTGCCACAGCTGGTCGAGTGGTTGAAGAACTCTCTTTCTTTTCTTTGCTACATCAGACGGTACGAGACTCGGTGTCCCCCTTCGCATCAACACCCACCCCACCGCTTCCCTGAGATCTCGAGACCAACGTGACACTTTGCTGCTGTCTCCCTCTCCCTCAGGCTCCGTCCCCCCTTCTTCCACCGTGTCCTTTGTATCCACCCCCGACCCAAGCCCCACATCCATCCCTCTGCCCCCACGTCGCGCTATCGAATTCAAAAGCAACCGCCAGAGAAACCCCCTGCCCCCCCAAAGTACCTTCCGACTTCCCCACCTCAATGCCCCCCCTCTCCCCCCCTCTTCACATTCGGATGCCGTCCTCACGCCAGGCGACTGAAGGTTTCCTGAAACCTCCTCAGATCTGCCCACGGCCAACCTGCCCAACGAAACATCTGGTGATACTCCTCCATGACCTCCTTTCCCTCTCTCAGCCGGACCCGCAAGAAGCGCTTCTCTCGCGACTCGCCGAGCTAACACTCTCTGCGAATATCGATCAGGCTTGCCCCCTTCAACCCCTGATGCAGTCACAGCATCACCCCCCGGCACCCCATTCAATTCCCCCACCTCCGAGCGAACAGGCACTTCCGCATTCTCTGCCACTGTCACTTCCGGACCCTCGAGCAGACACCTCCCAAAAGAGAACGTCTCCTCTTCAGACAAATTCTTCAAAGAGAACCGAAGCAACCGGTGAGCAACGACAACGAGGCTAGAATACACCCCTGTCAGCATCCCTGTTACGTACGAGCTACCTGTCCACACACCCGCCCCGCTAGGGCCCTCCATTTCGTCTCCAAAGAAACGAATTCCCCCGAAGCCTACCGACATCTCTTGCAAATCTTTTCGCTTTCCCGGGGCGGACGCATGAGCATTCAATTCCTCTAAACTTGCATCTGTATTGACCGCAAATACAGGCATGAGCTTTTTTCCTTCAGCTGTATACGGACTGAACCAACGTATAAGAAAATGCGGAATATTTTCGGCATCATTTGTCCCGATGCTCGCAGACTCCCTTGTCCTGTTGAAGAATGGGGGAGTCTCAAGATAATCCACACCCTCATTTCCCAACGCCTTCATGAACACACTCGTTTCCATCAACGATGAAAGTGCAGTTCCAAGACGTTTTTCTTTCTCTTCTTTCTCACCCGTCTGCTCTCCCTTTTCCGTGCCAGGGAAAAACCAACCCTGAGCTTGGCAAATCACATCTGGGTCTTCCTCCGCATTCACCCTTTCATAAACAGCTGCAACACCGTCAGAGGGTGCAGACCAGAGGGAAAGGGAAACGGAGACATTCGGCAACAAAGTCAGAATTGTGTCTAAAATTTCGTTTCCATGCGTGCTCTCCGGAGCGCTGCCTGCAGGGAAACGAACCACGACACCAGGAACCTGCCTGCTGGTGATGTTGGGATCGAAATAGTCAATCACTGCCACCTTCACCTCCAGACCCCCCTCCTCTTCCTGGGCCTCTCTGGCCTTCTCAACGAGTCTCTGCAGTCTGAGGGACTCCCTCAAGGCATCGTCCTGGTGCCCCGCTTTGATGGCTCTCAGGGCCTCTGCTCTTGAATCTGCCTCCTTGAAGATTTCTGGAACGGTGAAGTCAGGGTACTGCATGGCCATTAGCTCGGTCCACTCCCTCAAGCCAGACCATTCTTTGAACACCTCCAAGAACACCAACGTCTCGGTCGACTTCTTCAAGGCTGCCTGCTCCTGCCAGGACCACAGCCGTCTCTCTAGAGCGTCCACGATTGGGACGGCTGCACCTGTCGGGTAGCCCTTTCTCTCTGTGCTTTGAATTGTTTCGTCAGCAGCACGAGAGAGAAGGTCGGCGTCTGCCTGGTGAACAGAGGAAATGAAGGACTGGTCTGCTCCAAAAGCGCTGCAGAGGTAGACGGCCAAAAACAACGCGAGGGCGGTCACGGGCATCCCCATCGTGGGAATCATATCGAAAATTTACTGCATACAATTATACAGATGGCGTATTCGGATGTGTATGCTGCTTTACATACGGCTGCAACCTCGGTTTCATGGGATGCTGGACGCACTGCCACAGCATTCCACGGCGACAGTGACAGAAAAGCCCCTGTCAGTGACAGACCTATAGGTGCCATGCAAGGTCAGAAGTTTTTTTCGGCACTCCCGCGTATCGGTCCCGCCCGAAGACTCGCGCATCTTTCAATAGCTCGCACGCGATATATTAATAGCTCGGTTTGCGCATGCGGTCAACTTCGGTTCAGGCTTCCTTTCGTCAAGTCGATCGGATCTCGATCCTCCCAATGATGTTCACTTTCTCTGACAAGCACTCCCTCGATCAGGCGCTCGTCATCAGACGGTCATGACACTGGACCCCGCTACCTCGGCACATGAGGATCCGCACATGAGGATCCGTCCTTACTCGTTCTGCACACTCTGAAAGTTTGGAAAAGAGAAGTCATGCGAGCTTGAGCTGAGTTTCATTCGTATTAGACGCATTGACAGACAAGAAGGCATACCAGGATGTCGACTGACAAGTGCCCTCCCTTGCATGATCATCAGAGGCAACTGCTGGAAAGGCTGCAGAAGCTCAAGAGAGCAATTGTGAGTTTCCAACTTTACTTGTTTGTTTAATTGGAAGCGCCGTCTCCTTTTGCAGTCTCGTCCCTTTCACGTTTCTCCCCGCCCAGACTTTCCCTCTTCATGCGACTGCATCACTTGCTATGCGCTGCTTCTCTGGATCTCCGCTACGTGCATGCAGGTTGCTGCCCCGACAGGCAGCGGGAAGACGCGCGTTGCTGCTGAGGTGATTGTGAAGTTCCTCAGAGACGACCCTCTCAAGTTGGGCGTCTTCCTGGCACCCACCATCGCTCTCTGCAGGCAGCAGAAGCATGCTCTGGAGCGGTCTTTGGGTGTTCCCTTCCACTCGCTTGAAGACCTGGAGCCTGAGTTGTTCGATGAAGGAGACGGCAACCTCCTGTCCTTTCTCGAAGCACAGAGAAAAGCCCTGACAAAAGTAAACATGGAGAGCTGGGACGGTGCAGAAGTGCTCGACGCCTGGCAGCTCTCCAGGCTCTGGGTAGGGACTCCTCAGTCCCTCCTGAACCGTCTCGTGTCGGGTCACCTGCCCTCCAGCTACGTGGGCCTTCTGGTCTTCGATGAGGGCCACAACTCGTCAGTCAGTCAGTCAGTTAGGTAGTGTGTCGCCAACTGTGACTCCGCATCAGTCGGCAGATGGTCAGTTCAGTGAGCCAGAGTGTCTGTCAAGAAAGGAATTTCGTGAAGACAACAGGAGCAGATGAAGAGCGGGAAGGAGAGAAGGATGGACGGATGGGTAGATGGATGGATGGATGGATAGATCGACCGATAAAAGAGCAAAGAAATTTCATGAAGCGGAGTTGACTGCTGCGTATGTCGCTGCGCTGTAACCGTTTCATTTGACGCTGCTCCTTTCCCTTCTTTGCTCCGAACAGGACCGGCAACGCACCATATCAGATGATCGCTCGGTGCTTCCTTGATAAAGGAGAGGACCCTGAGGTGGTTGTGGAAAAGGAAGAAGGGGCAGGTGACGGTGACAGTCACAAAGACACAGCAGTGATTCATGAGGACATGCTTCCAGTTCTGAAGGCCCGGGGGAGGGTAAAACGGCTCCTCTGCCTGACCGCCTCCCCTGTCACTAAAGAACCGAAGCTAAAGGAGGACGAAATCAAAGAGCTGAAACACATCTGTCCTGTCGGCAGAGTTCTTGCCAGCCTGGAGACCTCTCCCTTACAGCCCTTCCAGGTCCGACGATTGACTTCCAGGGAAGATCGAGAGGAGTTTGTGGCTGCCCTTGATGGACCTCCAGAGTCCCCGACGCGCCTCGGTCTTGAGGCAGCCTTGAAGAACATTCGGCAGAATGTGCAACCTCTGGCATCTTTCTTCAGGGCTCCAGTGCTCTTCCCGGGGGCAGAGGGTGTCTTCCAAAAACTTCCTGTGAGTGAGTGAGTGAGTTAGTGAGTGAGTGAGTGAGTGAATGTGGGGAGAAAGGGCAAGATTCATTCATCGCAGGCAGGAGGACAGAAATCCCTTTGATCTCTTTTCTCCTTCCTCCGCTTTTCGCCTGACTTTCGCTTTTTATCTCTTCATTTCTTCCTCTTCAACCCTGATCGACATTATGTGTACCTGCTTGTGGATGCAAACTAATGCGTCGTCTCTTTTCTGGCTCTCTTTCTGTTGTAGGATTGCCCAACCTTCCTTCTTCCCACAACCTCGACAACTAGAGGACCGTCCGACTGGCTCAGCGGCCTTCTTCGCAGCCCCTTCCTCAAGTTCATAGAGGAGCAACGCAACGGGATTCTGTCCATACAGGTGCCCGCAGCACAGCCCGATGCAACCGCCACTGTAGACGAACTGATTGAAGAGGGAATGCAGGTCGACGAGAGCTTGGTCGAGGGCGCTCTTTCTGCTGCTGGGGCACAGCCTGCTGGGGCGGCTTTGCAGCACGAAGAGGGGGGACAGCCTGGAGCGGTGCAAGCTGCACGAGAAATAGAGACGTTGGAGATGCTATCCAGGTACTTACGCACTCATACATGCTGTGGAAAAATGCAAGGGTGTGTGCATATGGGGTCTCTTCTTCTTGATGTTTTTTCAAAGAGATTTTTGAAATGACAGTTTTTTGTATCTTTCCATGAACCCACTTCAGCACTTTCAATCACCATCCTGTTGCCGGGAAACTCATCCTCTGCATTTATTGAATTTCGTCACGTTTTCACTCAAAGAAATTCGCACAAATCCGTTGTCACTTACTTACATTCCCGTGCAAAGTTTAACGCTTGCAGGTTCTGGGAGGGGGGGTGGACGAATCTGTTTGGAGCACCCGGGAGAGGGAAGAAAGCCCTTGGGTTGGCACAGCGATGCGGAATTCTGCCGGTTCTGTTGGTGCTGCGTCGTGTTCTTCCCAGTCCTCAAGAAGTCTCCTCTGTCTTACAAAGACCTGTGTCCGAAATTGTTTCAGTCCCTCTGAGTCAATTGAGTCAATATCTTCTGTCAGAGCAGGGCGAATCAGCCAGTCTGCTCCTCCAGGGGAGCGGCGGCGGGTCGATCAAAGCAGATTTCAAAGGTTTAGAATCAACAGCAGAGAAGACTGAGGTGTACGGTGATGGAGAAGAGGACGAAGAGGGAGCGGGGATAAATCTCGAGTCCGGTCCGTCCTCTCTCTCTAGACTTCTCTTCTCTATTTTGTTTTCGTGGCTGCACATGTGGCGTCCAACCAGAAGAAAGAGAAGGCCAGAGGAAAAAGGAATTTGCTCTCAAGCAACACAATATGAAGCGAAGGGACATGAGAACACCCTTTTCTTTTTGATATGAGGAAGCGGCATCAAAGCTTCTGACCTGCATGCCCATACTCGATGTGCAAGAGTGTCTGTAGTTCTCCGTGTGTGTTAGCCCAAATCTGCTGGGATGTGTCACTTGACCCCATTTCCGCTTACCATTTTATTTTGTCTTTCCTTAACCCTGCTTTGGCACCACTCTCTCTTTCGGCTTCTCCCGGCGTGTCAAGAGCCCTGTGCGCCATCAGTGAGGTGACTCCGTTTTGGCTGTCTATCCCCTTCTTGCCTAGAATTGATTCGGAAATTTGAGTCTTCACTGACCTTCCTTCTCGTTTCAGTCTCCAATGGTCCACTTGTGTTTTCCTCCTATTCAGTCATCGAACCACCTGCCCCTATCTCTGCTTGTGTTTCTCTGAGTCTGTCCCTCTCACTCTGTGTGTAAGTGAGTGTATGTATGTGTGTTGTATCTGTGTGTGAGAGAGAGAGAGTGTGTGAGAGTGTGTGTGTGCAGAGGAGGCTGCGAGGCTCTACGGGGTGCAGCGGCTCTTCGTCGCGGTGCTCCTTCTGCGCGTGTGCGCCCTCTTTGACGACGAAGGGACAGAAGACCCGATGGACGACTCTCGTCTGGGACAGCTGTTGGAGGAGATCCAGATGGGCTGTCTGGAGCATCTGCAGAGTGCACAAGAATCGTGCAAGGTCTGCAAGGTAGCCTACAGGTCGACTGATGAGGAGGGACACCATCAACCTTGTCTCATCTCGCCACGTGTAGTTGGCCTGGCCCGGTTAATCGGAGTGGGGGGGGAATCTGAGGGGCCTCTCCTGCCGTCCCTCTCTGGGCCTCATGTGCGGGCTCTGGTGTTCTGCGAAGCGAGACTGACTGCGCGTTCTCTTTTTTCTCTTTTCGACTGTCTCGATCGGAGACTCAGTCAGGGAGAGGGGGAGAGCGAATTCTCCAAATTTGGCGTTGTAACAGCCTTCGGGGCTGGGGAAATGAACACTTCCTTCGACGGGATGACAGGTCAGGCAGAGAACGTGAGGAGAAGAGGGTATGCCCGCGTGTCAGTTCTGCAAACAACGCATACGTGTAATCCTGGTTTATGTTTACACTTCAGCTTCGTGTCCTTTTCTGGTGCGAAGCTCAGCTTATCCCAGTTGTGTCTGGTCCATTCTTCTGCATTTCGTTTTCTCGGATGCTCTTTATCTGGCCGGAGCTTCAGTCTGCCATGTGGCGCCTTAGATCAGTGTGGTTTTTGTTTTGTGTTCTGCATCTGTCGAACAGTGGTGTGATCTCTTTCCTCGATCGATGCACTCGATCTTTGAATATTACTTTCTTTCTTTCTTTCTTTCTTTCTTTCTCTCTCTCTCTCTCTCTCTCTTTCTTTCTTTCTTTCTTTCTTTCTTTCTTTGTTTGTTTCTTTCTTTCTTGGTTTCTTTGGTTCTTTCTTTCTTTCTTTCTCTCCTTGATTTGTGCGCATCCTGTGGGTCGACCTCTCGTTTCCACTTTGGACCTTTCCCCCCTCTGCAGCACGCGAGCAGATTGCGATGTTGCGGACATTCAGAGCGGAACACGGAGACGGCTCACAGGAGAAACCCGTCTCATATCTCGTCAGTTGTTTTTCTCCACTTTCAGTTAGTTGGGTGACAAGGAGTTGGCGAGAGATAGTTGGATCCTTGTTTACGAACGTGCCGACGAGGACAGCTAGCAAATCTCTCTCTGTCTTCGGAGCGCCTCACCCAAGAGGACCCTCCCCAACGCCTTGCCCAGCGCTTTTTGCCGGACGGAAGTGGTTCTGTATTCCATACACACCTCAATCTTCGTTGGTTTATTGTTTTCCTTTGAATATCGTTGCACTTCTTCCTGCACGTCTTCAGGTGGCAACAAACGTGGTGGGAGAGGGTCTGGACGTGCCTGCGTGCTCGGCGGTGATCTGCTTTGACCCGGTGGAGCGCGCTCTGGAGTATGTGCAGAAGAGGGGAAGAGCTAGAGGACGGGGGGGACAGGCTCCGTCTATGGTCCTGATGGGGGAGGGAGGGGAGCTGAGTGAACTGCCGTGGGGCAAGTCGCTTCTCGAAGCCCTTCTACGATTTGACACTTTCGACATTTTTGGCCAGGTTAGATAGATCCCTTTTTGGAGGGAGGGGTGCAAGGAGGGACAGATCGAGCAGAAGGAAAGAGAATATTATGATTCGAAGGTCTTTGATTGCATACTGAGAGAAAGGAAGAGAAATAGTGAGCCCGGTTGTTTTTCAGTAAGGTAGACAGCAGAACACTCACAAAAGGCTCTTGCATCTCTTCTGTGCTGCCCGAAAATATGAATGCGAATGCGGCAAAGGCTTTGCTTGTTTTTTCGGATCGCCTCCTGACTCATTCGCCCATTTTCTGTTTTTCCCAGATCAGACAAAAATAAGTATCCTCATGTGCACAGAATCTGCCTGTTGAGTCGCCGGCACCCCCCCCTTCATTCATTCACTCGCTCACTCACTCACTCACTCTTCTCTTCTCTTCTCTTCTCTTCTCTTCGACTTGTTCTTGTGATGACTTTGCAGAGGCAGAGCCGGCTAGAAGATCGGCCTGAGGGCGGCGGGACTCTCTTCCAAACCCATGCAGAAGGGCCTGGAGAAACGCAATGCCCGGGTCTCTCCGTTTGTCCAAAGGGGGCGCTCCTCCCAACCGAAGAGAGCAGCCGACACCTCTTCAGTCTGCTGCGCAGCGAAGCACCCGACTTCATCCGAATCTTCACCAAAGACAGACGAAAGCCGAACGACAGGACCCTCTTTCCAGAGAGACACCCAAGCAGGCTCACGCTTGTCGTTCCTCCATTCACACGAAGGGGAAGCGACCTCATGAGAGAACTTGTAGTAAGTGAGCCTCCCTCAACAGACTACAGCGACCTCAAAGAGTCAAAAAGAGAACGCCAAGCCCCCCTCCGTCTCAAGGCTTTGAAAGCTCTTTTCGAGATGGGCGTTTTAGATCGGCATCTCCAATGCCACCCGAAAATCAAGTACAACGAGCCTCCTCGTCCAAAGAAGCGAAAGAGGGATGGAGGCCCAGCTTTGAAAGAAGAATTCGAGCCAGAGCCGTGCCGAAAAATTTGCCATCCTGCCTTTATCCCCCTTCAGATCACCTGCCAGGGAAGCGACCCTCCTTCTGACCCACTCGCCCAGATCCGTGCTCTTCGTGCGGCGTGTACACCCCCGTCAGTGAATCCTCCCCCGCCCTTTCTGCATCTCCACAAGATTTCCTTCATCTTTTTGAACTCACAGCAGCAGCACCAGGTCCTGAAAGAAACCAGTCCAGAGAGCAGGGCGCCTAAGAAAACGATTGTCCTCCCTCTGGGTCTGCTTCTGAGGGAACCTCTCGGGTCTACAGACGGCGGCGGCGTCTCTTTTGTTGGAACCCTGCCTTTGTCCTTCTTTCAGAAAGGGACAGCGTGCCTTGACAAGGACGCGTCGGACCTCCTCAGCACCGGGCCCGCACTCATTGACGGCATCCTCCGGGACCAGTGCGGGGCTGTCTCTGGGCCCTTGCCCTCTCATGGAGCGTCTGTGAGGGATGCGAAGGGAAAAGGAAAGGGCAGTAGAGACTCAAGGGAGGCAGTCCTGTACGAAGATGCCGCAGAGAGACTCTTCGTTGTCCGAGTGGCCCCCACCAGCGTGGGGCTCTGGGGAGACGGGGCACCAGCGGAGGGAAGAAGGGGAATGGGGGGGGCATTGAAAGAGGCACAGAGACCCTCTTCTGCTGAGCAGAGTCCTCTTCTGTCAGGAACAAGCACGCTTGGAATGGCTCTATCGGCAGTGGAGGTGGGTGCATGCCGTGGTTCATCGGCATTCATTCGAATTTGTTTGGGCAGGGCCGAAACGCAAGATACTTTGTGCAAGCATAGGCGCTCGAAGTGCGTTGAATTTCGTTGGCCTGCTTCCAAGTTTTACTGTTGACTCGTCTTCCTCCAAGGGAGACTCATCATCGAATTTTGTGACCTTCGCGGGCCTTCGTTTCGTTTCCCTGTCCCGGAAAAGGTTCTTTCTCCTTTGCGCTTCTGCTCATGCTCACAGTTCGTGTGTATCTTTCCCCGACGTCTCGTCATCGGCATCCTCTCTCATTTGCACACCTATGCACCTCGATCGTGCTGGCTGGCTGCAGACCTATCAGGCCGCCCTCTCCCGGTGTACCCAGACAGAGGGCTTCTTCAGGGGATCCTCGGGAGGGCCTCCACAGCAGCAGGAGGAGGAAAAGGGGGCAGCAGCAAGCGCTGCAGCCAGTGCAATGAGCTCTGCCACAGGAAAGGAAGGTAGACGGGTCCATATGCCTCTGATCGTCCCTCTGTCGGTGAATAGAGCAACAGAACAGAATGGTTTTCTTGAGGGACAGAGCACAAACCGAGAGGATGAATCTCTTGAATGTTCCAACTCAGTGCAAATCGATGTTGAATCGATTCAAGCCCTTGTTGAGTACCTCCACATACAGAGGTTGGTTAGCAGGGAAGGGGGCGAGAGTAGACATGCACTGGAACGATGCTTCCTGCCTGCACCTAATCGAAGCAGTCAATGTCTTCTTGTATTCTTTTCTCTTCTTTCCTCTTGTATTTTTTTTTTTTTGCCTCCCCACGAGGAGCGATATGTGCCTGTGTCGTTTGTTACACCCGGCAGACTTCCGCGCTTGGCCGTCCTTTGTGAGCCCGGTTGTCTTTTCCTTTGAAAGTACCGGTCTGCTCTCTTGGTAGTTGCTGTCTTTCAAACGCGTTCCTTCTGCTGTCGTCACCTTTCTCCCACGTTGGTCGCAGTTTCCATTCTTCAGACATCATACAAACTGAAGCTCTATCCGCCTTTTGCAGGTCTTCGTCCTCCTCAGGCTCACAACGGGGCGTCTCACTCGAGGACCTCCTTCTGCGGCCCGATGGCGACAGGAAGGTGGCCCTCATGCGGAGCCTTCATGGATTTGGGGGGAGTGGGACAGGGGAGGGGCGTTCGGCTCCACAAAGGCGGATTCCTGTGAAGGTTGTGCATCGAGTCACTCGGGGGAACTCTGGGGAAGTACAGAGGACTTCACACCAACACCGAGGCTTCTTTCTGGTCCGTCTAGCTGTGATATGGAGCTTGTGTGTCCGATTTTCTGTTTTGCTTGAGTGTTCACGTGACATAGTTGCCTTCAAAGCTCTGTACAAGTCACTCTGCTTTTGTGAGTACATTGCCCAGTACGCATGAATGAGGAAGCTTTTTCAGAGTCACCACTCAGCGTGCAGCAGGATGGAAAAAGAAGCAAGCCCAACGACTGACTCATTTACCATGTGTGCCTGCATGGCCCTGATTCGCCGTCATGTCGGATGCATGCATGGTCGTGATGTTCTCTCTCTCTCTCTCTCTCTCTCTCTCTGTGTGTGTGTGTGTGTGTGTGTGTGTGTGTGTGTATCTGCAGGTCTCCCTTTTGCCTTCGCTCTTCTCTTCAAATTCCATCTGCCCCCCCACGTCTGACAATTCCCCCATGGAAGAACCGGAGAGAGACTGTCAGGCACAGCAGTCTCATGCGGTTGGGGTGGACGGAGACGAATTGATGAAGTCGGTGTTGACTGCAGGAGGGGAAAACTTGGAGGAGGATGCAGATCTCTTCACAGTCTTTGGAGGGCTGTCGCAGGGCCTCTCGGACTCTTCAGCGGGCCCCAGTCATTCCACAGCAGTGACAGGCACACATGCGTCTCATACAGACCTTCAATTAAATGGGGCAGCAGCTGCAGCGCAGATCCTTCAGGTGATGGGACAAGCTGTCAGACTGGTAAGTCGCTGTTTCTGTTTGTACGCAGGAAGGCAGGCTCTACGAAAAGAGGGAGATTTTGCATTTTCATGCTTATTCCCAAGCTTCCCGAAGTCTGGCCTCCTTTTCCCGAGCGTTTCGTTTCCAATTGCACGGATGCAGCTTTGTGCACTGTTGCAAGAGTATCATAGTGATGCCCTACTTCTTCCGCGATTTCTTTTTGTTTGGCTTGCATTTGCCCTTTGGATTTTACATGCCACTCATATACCTGTCTCTCTCTCTCCCCGCCTACGTACCTGCCTGTCTGTCTGTCTGTCTGCAGGGAAGCAGAGAGTTGTTCGGACAACCCGGGCGGAATGAAGAGACCCCCTTTCTGAAGGCGATGGTGCCGGAAGAGTTGAACGCCTCTGGGTGCTTTGTGCTCCCCTTCAGCCCCAACCATATCTTCGCGGCATCCGTCATACCGTCACTGGTCTTCCGCCTGTCCGACATTGCATCTGCTCTGACGGTGCAGCAACTGCTTGGACAAAGAGGAAGAGAAATCCACCAGAAGAGGAAAAGGACGGAGGGGCAAGATGGGGACGTGGACATGCTCGGACAGACAGAGGATGAGGGGGAGAATGAGAAAGAAGACAAGCTCCTGTCTGGAGGCAATGATCTGCCTTTCCCCCCCTACGATGAGCCTGAGCAGTCCGTCTGCTCTTACGATGAGGCTGAGCAGTCCGTCTGCTCGACCCCCAGTCTCCCACTGGACCCCCTTCTTCTCTTTTGGTCCCTGTCCAGACCTGGAGGGGGGGTGGAGGCGCTGAAGGAGAGGAATGCCACTGGACTCCTCAGAGGTTGGGGGCACGCCTGTGAACAGCGACTGCAGGCACTCCGACAGATCACTGCAGCACAACACTGCAGTCCTGACTGGCAGCGTTTGGAATTTCTCGGTGACGCTCTGCTCGGAGTGTTCGTGCGCTGTTGGGCATTCCGGCAGTCTGAGAGAGGGGTGCATGAGAGCGAGGGAAAACTCACCCGCATGTCCATGCACTTTGAGAGAAACGTCTTTCTTGCGCGGTGCATGGAGCAGTTGGGCATCGGAGGGTGTATAGCGAGAGCGAGAGAGAGGACAAAGAAGAAGAGGCTCGTGCAGCTGTATCAAGAGACTCTGGAGGAGCACGACATGCACACAAAAGACCTCGCTGATGTTTTTGAGGCTCTTGTTGGGGCAGCATTCGTATCTCCGTTCACAACCAACGATAGGACCTCCGAGGCAGGCCCTTCCTCCGCCGCTGCGTCTGCGTCTTCCTCCTCCTCATTGCTCCCCTCTTCGTTTGGCCTCTCGTCTTCTTCAGATGGTCTCTTTGGTGGTCGGTTTTTCAAAGAAAGACTCCAGAGGGCCGCCTCTCTCGCAGAGGCGCTTCTGAGCTTCTCTCCAGAAAAGAAGATGACGGGGGGGGTCGAGGGGTCGGTTGGGCTCGCATTTTCTGTTGGGCCCACAAAAGGACCCTGCCGGGCCCCCCCGGCAATGCGGGCGGGTTTGGCTGTCGGGTTGGGCCCCCCTGTGCCTGGAAGGTCGGGGAGAGGACGAGGATCGAAGACCTGTCTGTCTATCCGGTCTCTGCTGCTTCCCCTTCTTCACATCCGGCAGTGTTCAGAGTGGCGGCAGTTGGGGGTGGAAGAGGAGAGGAAGGACTTCGAGATGCGGGGCGTGTCTGGGAGTCTGGAAGGGTCTGGCAGTTATGAGGACGCATTGGTGTCCTTGTTGGAGATGGGGTCTTGGACAGACACAGAGAGCTTCCAGGCACTTCTGCACCTTCTCGTTCTGGCCAGGGTGCAGAAGGGGTTCTTTGAGGATGAACAGGTTAGACGGGGGTGTGCATGGGGAAGGGAGGAGACTCTCAAGAGTATGGGATGTTGAGAGGGTCGTGTGCATTAATGCGTACTCTGTCCAGTCTTTTCGTACACAGATGAGCTCCTTCTTCCCTTTCCTCTGCTCTCCTCAAATCTTTTGTCTTTCGATTCTGTTTTCACCCCTTTTCTTTCAGATCTAACTTCAGACAATTTACTCCGTCTCGTCGTACCCATCCCTTCAAAAAATTCTTTTCTGCCTCTCACTGCTTGATTCTGAATTTTGTAGACAAAAGTCCCCCCCGCCCGCCCCCCTATTGCAGACTGGCGAGGTGCACTTCTCTGATGCATCGGACGGTTCTCTGAAGTTTCTCCAGGAGAAATTTCAGATCGACCCTCCCACCAGCCTTGTGGTAGTGGGAAGCTACGAAGCTCTCGAGTTTCTCGGGGACGCGGTGACTAAATTGATCTCTGCTCTCGCTCTCTTCTCCGCCCTCCCTCCTGCCCTCTCGCATGAGGGGGTGATGAGTCAGATTGGAAATGTGTTGAAGTCCAACGCTCTTCTTGCCCGTGTCTTTTTTGTCATGATGAGGGGAAGCGGGGGTGTGAACGGAATTTTGAAAGAAGGCAGCGACTTCACTCATCGCGTCCCGAGTGCGCTCTCTCAGACCAATGGGCAGGGGCACTTGTCTGAAGGGATCGGAGGTGAGAGAGGTCCTCGGGAATGGGGGGGCTCATTGATGGGAGACGGCCTTCTGCTTGGGGCAGGACACAGAAAGGATGTCGAGGATTTCCTGTCGAGTTTGCCGGACTCGTCTCAGTGTGCTCCTTCACCAACGTTCTTTTCGTCTCTCTTTTCTCCTGCTGCTGCGGCTTCTGCCGCCTCTGCTGGGAATGATTTTGGTGTCCCTGTTGACGAAGACATGGTTGGCTCCTCTCAGCCCTCCCGACAGAATTCGGACCCGTGCCTCGTTCGAGAGGGCTTCGGTCTTTCTCGGCTCCGTGATTTTTTCTTTGAAGCTCTTCTCAACGGTAAGGGGGGGGGAGAGGGAGAGGTGGAGGTAAATACTGGAGTTGAGGGCATCAGTCGGAGTGAGAACGCAGAGGGGGTGCAGCGAGAAGGGGAGGGGGTTGGAGTCCCAGAGCCAGGAGGTGCTGCAGCAGTGAGAGGAACGAAGATCGTGGCCGACATCTTCGAGGCCACAGTGGGGGCGTTGACTGTTGGTGCAGATTTTGACCTGGAGGTTCGTCTGTTTGTCAGACAGATACAGTCAGGTAGTCAGTCAGAATGAATCAAGCAGTCAGTCAGACAATCAATCAGGCACGTTCAGACAGCGAGTCAGCGAGTCAGATGCATTCCGTGTGAATTTTAATGAGTCTACACCTGCATGCCTGGTTCAGTACATTTGGAGTCCCTATGAAAACATAAATGTGTGTGGTCATCCCATTTTGATATTAGTACAGCTGTACTGTGTGACTCTACCGAGGCTTGATGGTAAGTTTGTGTTCCCTCCAAGAGAGCAATTAATTCTTGAGAGACAGAAATACGTTTCACCGCCCCAACCTTTCTTTTTCTCTCTCCCCGGCCCCTCTCCGCCTGGTCTTCGTGCGTACGGGCATGTGAGAGGACCTAGTTGTTTGTGTGTGTGCGTGTGTGTATGTGTATGTGTGTGTATGTGTATGTGTGATTATGTGTGAGTGTGTGTGTGTGTGTGTGTGTGTGTGTGTGTGTGAGAGAGAGAGAGAGAGAGGACGGCGCTTTGTTCCATTCATGTATGCATGTAATTTTTGTTGCAGGGTGCGTGCGTACTGTGTGACTGCTTGTCACCATGTCTGATTCATGTGAGAGCGCCTTCGCATGAACGCAGGTAGACGCATGAAAATCTAAATGAGTGCAAAATTGCGCTTGCACGATTTGGCACGCAGACGTGTCATCCACATGTCATGAATTGTCTTCATGCGTACGGCATGTGAGAGGACCTAGTTGTTTGTGTGTGTGCGTGTGTGTATGTGTATGTGTGATTATGTGTGAGTGTGTGTGTGTGTGTGTGTGTGTGAGAGAGAGAGAGAGAGAGGACGGCGCTTTGTTCCATTCATGTATGCATGTAATTTTTGTTGCAGGGTGCGTGCGTACTGTGTGACTGCTTGTCACCATGTCTGATTCATATGAGAGCGCCTTCGCATGAACGCAGGTAGACGCATGAAAATCTAAATGAGTGCAAAATTGCGCTTGCACGATTTGGCACGCAGACGTGTCATCCACATGTCATGAATTGTCTTCATGATTGTGTGTAACAGCAAATATTGGTGGGCGTGAATTCGCCGAAATAGATCGCAATCAGCGATTCATTGTCTGCCCTCACAACGAGGATGGCCCCTCCGAGCCACTCTGAGCGTCAATGGACGGCGGTTCCACGCGCAAGTTGAGTCAGAAATGTGCCAATTGTCTGTCTCAGTAATGTCCTCTCGATGCCTGTGCTTCGTCAATAAAATCCGTGCAGGTTGTTTGCAGCGTCTTCCAGCACCCGTTCTGTCTGCTGGCACGTTCCTACGCAGATGTGGTTTTGGACCGTGTTGCAAAAAGTTGATGTGGAATCTAAAAAAGCCCTTGCAAAAATATGAAATACACATAAATGCAATGCAAACTACTAAGCACGTACTCAGAGCCCTAGGGGTGGCTCGCCGGCTTTAACTAATTCAAATCAAAACAACCAGAGTAAACAGTATATATATTATTATAAGATATAACCACCAGTGCTATATAGTACTACTACTACTAGCACTACTATGAGTAGCAAGTTAATCTAGAAGTTAATATTTTTAATTATATAATTTATTCGCATGAATACATATGAATAGACTGGGACCAGATGTGTTTCTTCCAAGTTCACTTGTTGCATTCACATCACTTAACATAAATGCTTCAATCAGAGTTAACGTTAGCCACGTACTGTCAGCTAGCTCTGTTCTTTACCCACTGTAAGACCTTACTCACAAACAATGTAAGTCGTTGACTCGTTGTGTATCGGTATGGATTCTTCCTATCATTCCTTCTCTGTCTAAAAATTTCTGTTCACCCTGGGCCCCACTTCTTTTCATTTTTTTTTCCCCTTACGAGTGCTCTTTCTTGTTAAACTTTGCATCTTGCTTTCTTATGTAGTCTTATTCTTTTGTTTCTCTACTTTAGTGTACTTTGGTCCCATTGCTTTATTTATCTTTTTAACTGCGGTTGTGTTTCTTTCTCATTCTATTGCGGTCCTTTGATTTGTTTCCTTTTACTGTCTTGCCTATTTCTTTTTCACCTACAGTCTTGCTTTGCTTTCTACTCTGTTCTCCCTTTTATTCCCTTATTCTAATTTTTCTCAGTTCTCTTTGGTTTCTTTTCTCATTCACTCCCTCTTCCCACTCACCCACCCCTTCTTCTCAGACTCCCAGTGTGTGAATGCATACATGTTGAGAGATGCCACTGACGTCTTAATCACGCCTGGGAGTGGTACTGAAAGATTTGGTGTATTGTGAGTGCTAGACTGATTGATATAGCTTCGCCTCTATTTTATACAGAGGAGCGCAGAGGAGTTTGTTGCGGTCTGTTGGTTCTAGCTTCTATCGGTAGTCCTTCTTATGTGTCTATTCTGTTTTCTTCTGCATCTTTATTCTTATTTTAGTCAATTTGCTTAATGTTGTGCATGCTTTTATTCAATTGCATATTTTTTTTTGTTTTGTGCATTGCCTAGTCGGTACTAGTCAGACGGTGGCAGGATACTGAAGGCGCTAGAGGTGAACTTCTCAGTACCAGAATTAATTGACAGAATCGATGTTCACACCACGATACAAATAGAGCAACAACAGCTCTTCAAACTCATGGCCAGTCTCACGCCAGGCAAAAAAGTGGATGAGGGACTGATTATCAAACGATTTCTGACTATTTCCGACTGTCGAGGGTTAATTTTCAGGTGAACAAGGTTGGAAGTCTTTTTGTCGCTTTTTGTCAGACTGATACAACTTTGCGCGCCATGCGCCACAATATCGATGTAAGTTTTTGACAGGACTGCGCGCGATTCGCCGAGCGACCTGCTTTCAAACGTCACATCAGACATCATCAGACACCATGATCGAAAATATAGCGAAACACCCACTGGCAACCATATTCTGTTGGGAAAGTGGCCTTGACATGCCTTGACTACTCTCATTCTCCACCAGGATCTTTGTCAAATGCGCAAATTTGTGACGATGCATAGATTCTAGTGATCGTCCATCTTTACAGGCAGGGACTTTGCAGACTGATGTAGAGTAGCAGGCTGATCTTCAAGACGACTGGACTGCTAATTCAAGTCACACAGGACAGCCAGCCTTATAGGATAGGATAGGATAGGATTAATGTCTGGAGGATTGGCCTCCTGCCCTGGCTCACCGATCAGATTCTCCGGCCTAAACTTGCTTCACCAGTGGTACCCAAGGGCAAGACGGCCCAGTCTGTTCTCAACAGCGCCGCGTGCTTGAGACCAACACTCTGTTTCATCTGTCAATCGATACATAGGATTTCTTCTTTGTGCGTCACCGCACAACTGTGTACAGGCAGACCCTAAGTTGCTGTATTTCTCTGACCCGACTGAATCAATCTGAAGATGTTCGGTCAAGCCTTAGGTGAGCTTCTATGTTTTAGTGGTTCCCTTCTTTATCTCAAACAACACTCAGACTCCTATACGAAGTCTCCACCCCGCACTTTGCTACCAATTGACTGTCACATGTCGCCATAGACGCACCAACATCTTAGAGTACCCGCCCACGCTTGAAACGATTCTTGCTGCAGGTGTGCCTTCAACTGCCCGCCCTCCTCTTCCCCACCCTCCAGATGAAAGGGTCTCCTTTCTTCCCGTGCAAAGACAGTCCCTCAACCTGAACCTGAATCCAGTCCCACAGCCTGCAGGACAATCAAGAGACCCGAACGCCCCACCTCAGGCACAACCACCAACGCACATTCCAGTGATGCCGCGCGGTCCGCTTTTTCATCCCGGATGCATGCTCCCCCCGCCCTCAGTCTGTCCGCCCCATGCATACTCTGTCTTCCAGCGTGCAAGGACCGTCGCGTCAGCACCTCCACCTCCGCAGACTGCCTGTGAAGGACGCAGTACCCCTTCCCCAACAAGTCCACAACCCGAACCCCACTCGCATCACTCTAGTGTTGTTTGACCCCCCTCTGCAGAATTTCTCAAGATTTCCTTGCCGTTTTTGAATGTTTCTCCTTTCGATGGACAGAAAATGCGGGTCCTCAAATTATATATCCGAATCAATGACCTTTTGCGTGCTGCAGGCGATTCGGGAACCCAAAGGAGAAATTCGGCGAGCAATAAAATGAGACCTTTCGGTTGCCACAACAATCACGCTGGGTCAGTTGATCAATCGATCCCCTGACTGGTACTGGAGACGTATGGACACGGTGATGCGCAAGGAGAGATGTGTACTTCTCTGCTGTGCATTTACCAATTTGTCCAACAGTGAGTGGCGCCACTCTTCCAACGTACCTTAAAGTTTTCCCGAAACCTACTTGGAGCACACTATCTCTCTACTTTGTACAGCGTACAGTTCTTGTGTACAGTTTCTCTCTCCTTTGTGCAGTGTACAGTTCTTGTGTACAGTTTCTCTCTCCTTTGTACAGTGTACAGTTCTTGTGTACAGTTTCTCTTTCCTTTGTGCAATGTACAGTTCTTGTATACAAAGGAAGGACGTTCACTCTTTTTTTGGTGTGCCATTTGTCGCGACGAGTCCCAAAATGATGTGTGTTTTCTTCAGAGAAAAACGCAGGCAGTCTGATATGTTTCCAAAACAGATAGATAGGCCATCATTGTTGGCGGCAGCACTCGTTGCTTTTTGTTGTCCTCCGGTGTTGACTCTTCTTGGATGCTTGAGTGTACAACAGTCAAGAGATTCAGGAGGTTTGGGCGCTGTGGGAACTCAATTGCGACAACGCCTGGAGAATTGCAGAGAACACATTTGAGAAAATATGTTCTCTGCTGGCAGTGCATCTGAAGGCGACGCTGCTGTGATAGAGATATCCTCTCGATCGATCGATCAGACTCATGAGTGACAAATCGAACGCGCCAAATAAAATTTTAATGCCACTCGATCAGTCCTTTTGTCCCTCTCTTCTCGATTCCCTTTATCTTTTTTCGCGCAGATATGAGGCAGAGCCTCAGGCAAAGCCTCAGGCCATAGGTCGCGGAGACGGAGACGGAGAAGGGGATGGAGAGGAGGAAATCCCGGCGAGTGATATTGAACTCGCAAATGGACAGACACTGCCCACTCGATGGAAGAACGGCCGTCTACAGCTAATGATCCCACGTGAAATGAGAACACTGTCTGAAATCCCTCTAGCTAACGGCATCTGCATCCGAGTTAGGCGAAAGCCTGCTGCCCCCCCCCCACCCCCCCACACACCCTCAGGTCAAGCCGCCCCAACTCACCCGGGCTCGAGTGCAGCGCACCGCAACTCGACCGTGATGGTTTCCCACAAAACCCCTGTCGCGATGAACCGGGCGCAAGCTCTGCCATCTGGGGACGCAAGGAGCGACATCATTACTGTTCTCAAGATCGAGCCTGCAACCCTCAACGATTTGATCTTCTCCCCCAATAATTCTCACTCGGGCGGGGCGGGAGAGGGGGAAGGGGAAGGGGAGGGAGACAGAGGGAGGACCCTGTTGAAAATGGAGGCCATAGCTGAATCTGAACTTCTCCAGATGTCGCACCGACTGGGCTCAGCCTGGAGAACCCTCAATTCTCCTGTCCTGTCTCTATTGGCTCCCGACCTCCGGCTCCTGGGGGGAACTTCAAGTTCACCCTCGCATGCGCAGCCGTCTCCAAGCGGCAGCAGTGCGGCTTCTTTCTCTCATTGGATCAATGCATGCGCAGATGAGTTGGGCCAGTTTTTAGTCACGCAGGATTATCTGGTCACGCATGGACGACTCAGCTGCCGACAAGACGCAATCAGCCATGCTTACACTGCAACCCTAGGTCCAGTGTTGGTCATGAGCTCCTTGGCTGCTTCCGGGCTGTCCCAGCCACGCAGTGCACTCACCTGTGAGACGTTCCACCGTCTCCTGTACGTGAGCAAATACGTGCTGAGCCTCTCCAGAGACAAGAGAGCTTTGATGAAAAGGCGCATGGAGAGCCTGAAGAGGCGAAACCTGGTCGATCGCCTCACGGAGGAGATGGATGCCGTGATGGAATGTGCAAAGGAGTTGGCGAATTGGATTCGAAAACCTGAAAACGATGCACTGTTTGAGGGTCTGGACTTAGCAGTCGGTGTTCGCGTGTCAGACAACTTCGATGAGGTCTCTGTGTGGAGGGGAGGGATAGAGGGAGACGGCACCGATCTGATGATGTCCCAGTCACAAACGTCCAAGTTGGAAATGGACACAGGAGATGCCGGATGGTCAGTCGGTCAATCAGTCAATCAGTCAGCTTTCTCTACACACGCGCAATCACCCGGATGCATATTGTTTTTGTGCGGCCACCGTGCACCGGACTTGCTTGTACCAGTCACCGCAAAAGGCGAATAATGAGAGGTCTCGGATTCCTGTGCAGCCATGCATTGTCCGAGAATGTGTTTTGTATTGCAAAGTTTTGGGCTCGGTTTCCTCACAAAATTGGTCGAAATAGTTGAATGAGACAGGGCACAGTTCTCGAGGGTCCTCCCTGCAGGTCTTGTCCATTCCTCCTCTGCCCATTCCTGCTCTTCATTGCTCTTCAGCCTACTTTCTTTGCCACGGTTTCATCACTTTTGCGCGAAGGAGCCATGCAGGAGTATGTCGACAGTGGTCCAATGCATCCCTCCCGACATGCATGCAGACTTTCAGGAGAGTCCCGGCCGGGGGCCTGCTTGTGTGTAAGCGTGTGTGAGTACGTGCACTTTTTGGCTGTGCTGTCGTCAAAATGCAAACAAAGAATGCATATGCCTGCAGGAGAGTTGTTTGGACGTGCTCAAAGTTCACCTCTCAGTTTCCGGGAGGCGGCTTCTTCTCCGACCCTTCTCTCGTCAGAGAGACTGAAGAGGAGATGGACAAGGATGGCGTGTCCTCTCTGCTCCAGAGCGCGTCTGAAGATGGGGATCTTCAGGTTCCTCCTGAGGCTCTGTTCTCCTCGGGAGGGTCCGAGGAAAGGGATGGGGGCAGGGGGGCATCAGAGGTTCAGGGGGGGGAGAGAACGCCGAAGCGATTGCGCGCTTTTCCAGTGCAGCCCGCCCTCCCACTTCCCGATCCTCTGTATGGGTGCGAAAAGCCCCACGAGGCAGACTTTTGCCCGGGTCCCTTTTGGGACAACGGTTTTTTTAGTTGCCCCCCACCATCGCAAGAGCCGCACATCAGTCCAGAGACAGAAGCAAGGATATGAGCTCTCATCCCTGCTTCTCTCCACTTTCTCTGTTATCCCTTACCATCATGTCATTCTGGCTTCTCGATCTGGCTTCATCCTTCTTCCCTCTCCCTTCCCTCTTTCCTTCGTCTTCCTCTTGCTGCTTCGTTGTCAAGTCCCTCCCTCCATCCTCTTTTTCACTTTCACTTCTTCCCCCCGCTTTGTTTAGCATTTGCAAATCGCACAACACAGTCTCATTGCAGGCAAGGTCAGCTTCTGCCTGTCGTCTTTGTTGGGGACCGCTTATTCTCTGTCCCTCTCTGAGTCATGCATTCATTCATCCATTCACTCATTCCTTCATTCATTCACTCAGTCATTCTTTGTTTCACGCCTGTGGGTCATGGTCGGCTCTTGCAGGTCTCTCTGGACCTCCCGCCGAAGGAACGTCCTGACGGCATTGCAGGACACAGAGATCCCTCCCGGCTTCCTTCCGGGCCTTCCTCTCCCAAAGGGCCGCAGACATCTCCACGGTCTCCAGAATGGGCGTCGTGAGGGTCCTCTCGGAGGGGAAGGGGGAGATGGCCATGCCGTCTGAGGGCCCGGGGTCGGCTGCAGACAGCGGGGGGGGAGCTGCAGGGGGAAGTGCGTGAAGGATGTCATCAGTGATCAGGTCAGTGGGTCAGAATTCTTTTCTTTTGACGCTGTACGTGCTTGGCCTGCAGGCTGTGCCTGTGCGAGTGCGTTGTGTATGCGTGTATCAGTGTGAGTGAGTGAGTGAGTGAGTGTGTGTGTGTGTGTGTGTGTGTGTGTGCAAACAATTCTCTTCACATCTGCCCGGCTCTCATACTCTCGCTTCTTTTCATTTGTGTTTATTCGTTTTTCAAAGTTCGCTTCCGCCTCTGGCTCTGCCCCTGGCACTGTGCAGTGTGACGTCTTCTTGGACTGCTCTGGAATGACAAACCTCGGCCAGACGGTTTCGCGGAACACAAGCATGGCGCGGTCAGGGTGGCTAGCGCTGACACGTAAACATCAAGGCTAGCATCAAGGTGCACCGTTATGCAGCTAGAATCCACAGACTATTAGATCTAGAATCATGCGCGTACCGAGACGGACAAAAGATCGTGCTGACATTCTGATCCATCGGATACCATCGGATAGAATTGAGAGGCTGGACTGCATGCTAGATTGCATGCGATTGAGCTAATCAGTTCCTTGCGTGGCCCACTGGCCCCAGAAAGCTTTAAGTCCTAGGTTAAGTCCGGCAAAGCGGTCTTGCTCAGAAGTTGTTCTAGACAGCTCTAGGGTCTTGCTATCGCTTGTTATCTGCCAGTGTGTGTCAGCAAACCGTTCTTTGAACAATCGGACGGCGGCAGACAATAAGTGTTAATATTCATTGTTATTCACTAATATTTGCTAAAATTAACTATCTAGTTAACTATATAGTGCAGACTGTGCAGTGAGCTAGACAGTTAGACACTAAAAAAAACCTGAATATTAAATATAAACCGTGAGCTAGACCGTGAGTCACATCTGCATGTGACTTTTCTTTTTATCCAACTGATTCTTTTTGTCAATGAAATGATCACTTCATAATAATATATATATGTATATATACATACACACACACACACACACAATTTTAAAATTTCTTTTAGATAACTTTACAGTCTTAATTTAGACTCTTTATTATGAAGTGATCATTTCATTGACAAAAAGAATCAGTTGGATAAAAAGAAAAGTCACATGCAGACGTGACTCACGGTCTAGCTCACGGTTTATATTTAATATTCAGGTTTTTTTCAGTGTCTAACTGTCTAGCTCACTGCACAGTCTGCACTATATAGTTAACTAGATAGTTAATTTTAGTAAATATTAGTGAATAACAATGAATATTAACACCTATTGTCTGCCGCCGTCCGATTGTTCAAAGAACGGTTTGTCTAGCTAGATATTATATATATATATATATATATATATATACATATAGTCTTCCCCGCACTTATTTTTGAAGAAAAAAAAAAAAAGATGACGATCTTTATAATACAAAATTAATGGACAGTTTCGGTGGATCCATCTGTTAAAATTGGAACGAGACAGTAAATGTTTTCTACTTAGTTTACCTTATAGCCAGCATCTTGGTCATTCTGATAACTATTATATTACTTGTCTTCACTATTTTTCACTGACTGCACTGGCACAGTGGCACCCGTTTACACCCGTTCAACTCTCCGAATCCGAATCCATCCAAAGCACCTTACCCACTAGCACACCCCCCTCTTCTTCGTCTTCATTCTCCCCATCCCCCTCTTCTCCTCCACTTTCCCCATCCCCCTCGCCCTCCTCTCCACTCTCCCCGTCAGCTTCTTCTTCGTCTTCATCGTCATCATCTTCTGTTTGGAGGCCCGTTTCGAAGCACGACGGTACTTTTCCCTGTGCGCGGGCTTGTTCCAGCAGGGCCTCAACGTCAGACGCAAATCTCTTCTCTGCGTCCCCCACCTCAATTCCCTCCTGTCCCTCCAACCACAAGCACTCAAGGAGCGGGACTGACTGAGGGCTCAGGGCGTCAAGGAAGGCTGAGACGCCGTCGACGCTGATCCTGTTGTTGCGCACATTGACCGATTCAAGCAACGGGCAAACATGCGCACACAGCACCTCTCCCAGCCTTCTGAACACATCGTCGTCTATCTGACAGTTTGAAAACGAGAGGCCTTCGAGGCTTGACAACTTCCCCCCCGCGCTTCCCACTGCACTTGTCGCTAGACGAGCCACACCTTCCCCTCCAAGCATCCCCCCGTTAAACTCCAGCCTGGAGATGCAGGCAGGGAGTCCCTTTTCGCTCTCTGCAATCGCTGTGATAACCCTATCAGCCAATGCCCCAGGAAGAGAAACCCCGACTCGTTTCAATTTGGGAGGAAATCTGTCTTCTCTCACAGCCGCCAAAAGAATCTCCCCCCCCCCCNNNNCCCCCCCTCGCCACAATGGAATTCCATGATTCGACCCGGACCCGCCCCCTCATGGCCGTACAACGTCTCCAGGGCAGGAAGCTTTCCTGACCCAAGAGCAGCCACTACCCCTTCCACGTTTTGTGTGTTTGTCCCCTGGAGGCCAAGTTTTCTCAACAACGGGACCCCCTTCTCACTCTCCACAATCGCTCGCATAAAGTCAACCCACGCCCCCTGCCCCAAATTCGGATGCCCCCCCAAATTCAAAGAGGAGAGAGCAACGAGTGACCCCTCTCTGACAGCAGTCGCTAGGCCCCCCAGACCCTCATCAGAGAGACGGGAATTGCTCAAATCTAAGACCGACAGTCTCTTCAACTTTCCGGAGCGAAGTGCCGAGCCCAATGCTGCCCCTGCTTGTCCCGCTTTCGTGCACTGGAGACGAAACTCCTCAAGAAAAGGCATTCCTTCTTCACTCTCTTTAACGGCTTCCATCAAGGCTTCGAAGCCCTCCCGCCCCAAACCCTCCGCTTCTCCTACGGAACCTCCCCGCAGATCGAGAACTCGGAGGGCAGGTATGTTGCCTGCCCTGACTGCATCTGCAAACAGTCGCAAGTCTGCGTCTCTCAGCCACAATTCGAGCCTCGAGAGCTCGGTCAGCAGAGGCAGCTTCACACTACTGAGAGCTCTGAAAAAAGCGGTCCTGCCCTCTTGTTGCAAACCCCCCTCTTGGTTCCGTCTTCCCTCAATGTGCAGTTTTCGAAGAAAACTCAGTCGCCCCATCTCAAGCACTTGTCCCGCAAGTTTTAGTGCCTCGTTCCCACTCTCCCCACCGGGAAGATAAATACACAAATCAAGCTTTGTCGTTTTCGGGGATTCTGCAGCCTGCACTATCCCCTGAAAAAATGGTATCGCCAGGTCCTCATTTAGACACAAACTGAGCGTTCGCAGAGACGGGCACTTCCCCGCCCCGATCCTCCACACAACCGCTTCGGAAAGGCCGGAGAAAGTTCTATATAAATCAAGGTCGTACACTTCAAGTTCAGCTGGGCACTCGACACTGCTGAGGGCATTCAAAAAATCTCCCACCCACTGCGGCAGCTGCACTTCAAGGCCTGACAGCTTCATCAAACGAATCTCACGAAGAGAGGGCACTTTGTCAACCCGCAACGCCCTCCCCAAATGAACCAAAAATCGACCTTTGCAACAATTCCCCCCCACGAAGAGTTTCTCTAGGTGCACGAGACCGCCCTCCACCATGCAACTTGCAATACGTACAATTCCCAGGTCTCTGATTTCACAGTGCTCAAGCATCAACACTCGGATCTCGGGCAGAGCCAGAGATCTCGCAGACAGCACGGAATAGAGCTCTTTGATTCCGTCCTCCCCCAGCGGGTTGGATGATAAGTTCAGCTCACGAACTCTGAGAGACCTCTCTGCATGTCTAGTCTCTCCAATGGCTCCACAAAGAACCTTCATTCCTTCTCCATCGAGGCCTGTTTTCGAGAGGTCTAAGCACTCCAGAGAGGAGGCCTTCCCATTCCGGAACCCCTCCGCCAGTCCTCCCATTCCCTCGAGGCCCAACAGGTTGCCTGCGTGAGAAGAATTCAAAGAAGCAAAATGACAAGGACAAATATCATTTCGAGCGGGTGATCAGTAGACAGGTATTTTACGATCGATGGCTAGAGGTCAGGCCCGTGCTCGCCAGGGGTGGAACGAGGGTCGCAAAGGTTCAAAAGCGTCTCACATGTACCGTCTGACGAGCGGATGGATGCCATGCAGTGTCCCCACAACACTTAATACGTTGCCTGCGAGAGCAATTTCTTCTGTCTTCGTTGTACGACCAAGAAAGCAGTCATCCCAATCCTCAATCAGAAAGGTGTTGTTTTGGCACTGACAGAATGAATTCGGTGTGTGCATCCTTGTCCGTACGTCTGCCTGTCTGCCTGCCAATCTGTCTGTCCTCCTGTTCGTGTGATGATCTGTCTGTCCTTCTGTTCGTGTGATAATCTGTCTGCCCTTCTGTTCGTGTGATAATCTGTCTGTCCTCCTGTTCGTGTGATAATCTGTCTGTCCTTCTGTTCGTGTGATAATCTGTCTGTCCTTCTGTTCGTGTGATAATCTGTCTGTCCTTCTGTTCGTGTGATAATCTGTCTGCCCTTCTGTTCGTGTGATAATCTGTCTGTCCTCCTGTTCGTGTGATAATCTGTCTGTCCTTCTGTTCGTGTGATAATCTGCCTGTCCTTCTGTTCGTGTGATAATCTGTCTGTCCTTCTGTTCGTGTGATAATCTGTCTGTCCTTCTGTTCGTGTGATAATCTGGGGCTCTCCCGGATCCCCAAAGGAAAGTCGGAAGGTCGATCGAAAGGCTCACCCCTCAAGGACAGGATTTGCAGAGAGGGCAAAAGAAGAGGAAAGATGCTCATGGCCTCTTGAGGTCCAACCGATTGCTCTGCATGCACAAAGTCAATAAAGGTTGGCAACACAGCAGTGGCGGGGGGAGGGGGGAGGGGTGTGCATGATGAGAGAGAAGAAACAGACACACGAACAATCGACACCACCGCAACACTGCACTAAACAGAGGAAGAACGGAAAGCTGCCCGGACCCGTCAAGTGCTGCACAGTGGCTGCTGGTTCATGATGGCAGTACTGCAAGTACTTCTCGGCCGGACGTCGGGACGTGTCATGTAATCATGGATCCGAGATCTGCTGTGCGCATTGCGTCCCAAAAATGAAGCGACCAGAGATTGCAGCGGCACTTCCCTTCATCAAACAGTCAACATTTTTGACTGCCACCAGTTCCTTTCAACCGACCTGCAAAAATCATTTTTCTCAGACAAAATGTCCTCTCGGCCCGCTGTCTGGCATCTTGCAGACGGCTCAGAAAGGCGAGGAAGAGAGGAAGGCCGTGTCCCGTCACGGCCACAGAATCTGCATGCATGCATGCATGGAAACGAAACACTCACCCCATTGCAGAGAGCATCCAATGCATGAACCCGTTCTTTCTCTACTCGTGGAGTCTTTAGTCAAACTATGGAGTAAACTAGGCACGGGACAAGCCGGTCCCCTCTCCCAGTCTGACTAGCTTGCAATCCAGTAAGAGGACGTGAGCAGAAAGGCAGAAATGAGGAGAGCCAAGAACTTTGTAGAACAATACACGAATAGCCCTCCAAACACAACACAATAACACAATACACGAATAGCCCTCCAAGCAGCAGCATGCGGAGAAGCCAGGCTGACAGACCATACGGCATTTCTTCGTAAACACTTTTTTCATTTTCCTGCCGAAAGGACAGACATCAATCCTGCTTTTCTATTTTTCCATCAAGGACCAATAGGCATGTAGGCAGGCAAACCACCGAGCCAGCAACGCATCAGGACGCAGAAAGCGACTCGAATTCAGCTAGGGCTGACAAACGAATGACCGATTTTACGGAATAGACCGAGACGAACAATGTACAGCCAAAACACATTCATTCAAGATCATACAAGAGGAGAGAGTGCTGACCTACCCAGTTTCAGCTCCTCAAGGGAGGACGAGAGAGCGTCGAGAATCTGAAAGATCTTCTTGGGAGACAGACCCTCGGATCCTGCAACAGACACGCACAGAGGAAGGGACGCAGGCATGTGTGGCGAAGCTGAAACTGCAACTGCCACAGAACGGGTCTGTCTCTTCGTTTCCACTTTCCCAACAGAAATGGGAAAAACGGCGCTTCGAAAGACATGGAACACTTTGCGCTGGTGCATAACACCCCTCTTCTCCAAAAATCTTTCTCATCACCTGTCTGCCTGTCTCAACTCTTCCTTGTTTGTTGCCATTGGGGAAGGACGACTGTGCGCGTCCAACCAACGCATGCAGGAGAGTGAGTACTCACCCGAGAGATCGATAGTGCTCGGCAAATCAGTGGGGAACCTTTTGAAGTCGGAGTCTCTGTTCTGCACACGTACAAGCAGCAACAGCAAATGTGCAGGCACAAAGTGTGTGCACGAGCCCTTGTGAGTGCAACTGTACAAGAACGATGCGAGAGTCACGGAAAGACGAACAGGGCGGGGAGGAATGTGAGAAGAGAAGGGGAAGCCAATGCACGTGGTTGGTGGGAAGGGAGGGAGGGCATCTGCATCATTGACAGGGATACAGGGAAGACTCTCGACGCAAAGGAGCACTTCTTCAACCCTTCCGTCAGTCTGGGGGGTTTGGTCAGACCTTCTGTCAGGCACTTCTCATCTCAATGTGTGGGCCTCCTGTTGTCGAGAGGCACCGTTTGACGTACTAACCTTTTTGAGCAGGTAGATGCAGGTTAACGCCATCCCAAAAGATTCCCTCCTTTTTCCCAGGTCGGAGAGTGTCTGCGTGTGCGAAAAAGCAAGGGGCCATTCCAGAAATTAGATACAATTTGGTTGCTGTATGGGAGAGGGGGGCTGTTGGCCTTGACAAAGGATTGAGGCCTTTCATGAATGCGCAAAACCAGAAAATGCAGGGAAGGGAAAGTGGGACTGATTGTTTCTGCATCGGTAACACAACCTTTCCTTTACCCGGTGGGCGACCGAGAGAAAGGAAGCCACTTGAGTTCACAGGCACAACCAACCTCAGAAGTCACTCCGAAGCGGGAGAGAAAGCGAAAAATTGCCGTCTCCTTTCGATCCTCCATTTTTACGGACATCCACTGAAGTGCGCCTCGCTCCTTCGGGTTTCGTTCCTTCAATTTCAAGGCCGCGACTTTGCTGCAGATATCAGCATAGTACAAAAAGTCACTCATGTATGCACATGAATGAATTGTCCTCTGTTGGAATTCTTCCAGGTCCGTCTCCCTGTGCACTCATGGACCTCCCTCACTGACCTTCTACGTCTATCTCGCGGAAGAAAGACGACTGTCACACTCTTCCAACTGATTGAAGAAACTAAAGCGCTGACATAAGTGGATTTTCGTCTTGTTTAGCGCATTTCACAGCCCGCCAAACCCTTGTAACTGGCTCGTCGCCGCGGAAACAAGCCACGAACAGGAGCTCGAAATTAACAAATCCAAAGCAGAAAGGGTCTTAAGAAGCTGCTCGACTTGCTCGAGGGGTATCGTGTCCATTCGAATGTGAATCACAATGGATCTGTGCAGTCATGGTGTCCTAAGTGCATGCAGCAGTGAGATCAAATCGGACAACTCCTGCCATTTTGGGGATGAGAAAGGAGTGCATGCTAGCGGGAAAGGGGACTCGTACAAAATACTTTATGCAACGGCGTTGCATGAGGTCCGCGGGGTGGGGGGGGGTTTAATGGGGTCCTTATGCAACGCCCCCCCTTTCGACAAAGAGTGGACACCAAAAGGCACCGGCAATCGATCAGGGACAGTTCTGAGATTCCAAAACATAAAGGACGAAGTGGCAGACCCGTTCTTTGGCTCCCTTCCCTTATGTAAAACAATGAACAACACCGTCTCTGCGAGCTGTCTCCATATCTTCTCTTGTCATTCCTTTTCAGTCAGGCTTGCAATTTGATTAATTGAGGTTTACAATGTCGTCTACAGGTGTCTATTAGTCTCAAATGCACCTCTGCGTGTGCCTTGAGGGTGGACAACGTCTTAGTCACCTCATCTTGCTCTGCTTTGTATTTCAGGGACTGTGTTTTCATGCATGTGATAATGTCATTGATCGAAATACATGCATGTATGCTCATAGTATGTGTACTTACATGCTCCTCCCCTTTTCAGTGAAGTTTTCACTCTCTGTCGTTCTCTGTCCCTACCTCTTTCTCATCTTATCTGGAAATAGTTTTTTTTTACTCCTCATTATTTCGTTCGGCGGTAGAACGGAACTTATTATACTCTCCTAGCTCGTCAACCACCCAAGCCGGTGATACAAATGCATGTATGCAGATGGTAGAAACCCTCTGTGAACGCTACACATTCGTACAATCCGTCCGTCCGTCTGTCCGTCCGTCAGTTAGTCAGTCAGTCAGTCAGTTAGTCAGTCAGTCCATCAGTTCGTCAGTCACTCAGTCCATCAGTTCGTCAGTTCGTCAGTCAGTCAGTCCATCAGTTCGTCAGTCAGTCAGTCCGTTAGTTCGTCAGTCAGTCAGTCAATCAGTCCGTCCGTCCGTCAGTCAGTAAATCCATCAGTCAGTCAGTCAGTCAGTCTGACATGTGTATATGTGTATGTATATGTGTATGTGTATCTCGCCCCCCGATGATGACAGTGGTGTGCCTACCACTATCGAAGGGGGACACACAGACATGTAGGCACTCAGGGACGCACCACCGATTTCGGAAGGAATACAGGCCAATGAGTCATTCAGTCAGCCAGCCAGCCAGCCAGCCAGTCAGTCAGTCAGTCAGTCAGTTAGACAACCAGTCAGTGAGTCAGTCAGTCAGTCAGAAAGTCAGTCAGTCAGTCAGACAACCAGTCAGTGAGTGAGTCAGTCAGTCAGTCAGTCAGTCAGTCCGTCAGTTCGTCAGTCTATCAGTCCGTCTGTCAGTTAGTCAATCAGTCAGTGAGTCAATCAGTCAGTCAGACCGTCAGTTCGTGAGTTAGCTAGTCAGTCCGTTAGTTCGGGGGACTTGTACAAAATACTTTATACAACAGACTTTATGCAATGGTGTTGCATAACCCCCCCCTGGGCCCTAAAACCATCAATTTGCTGGTTGTATAAGGCAGCGGCACGTATGTAATGGATGCTAAAATGCGGTGGCGCCCAGAGGAACCACCTCTGCATAAGACCCCCCCCCCTCCTCCAACCCTCTTATGCAACGCCGTTGCATAAAGTATTTTGTACGAGCCCCCTCGTCAGTTAGTCAGTCAGTCAATCACTCACTCATTCATTTACTCACTTACTGACTCACTTACTCACTCACTTCCTTGAAGTTCCTTCCTTGAAGTTCCTTCCTTCCTTCCTTTCTTCCTTCCTTCCCTCTTTCCTTCCCTCCTTCCTTCCCTCCACTTCCCTCCCTCCCTTCTTCCTTCCTTCCTTCCTTTCTTCCTTCCTTTCTCCCTTTCTTCCTTTTTTGCTTCCTTCCTTCCTTCCTTCCTTATTTCCATCTTTCCTTCCCTCCTTCTTTCCTTCTCTCCTTCTTTCCTTCTCTCTCTTTTTTTTCTTTTTTTTTTTTTTCTTTCTTTCTTTCTTTCTTTCTTTGTTTCTTTCTTTCTTTCTTCCCTTTTTCCTTCCTTCCTTCCTTCCTTCCTTCCTTCCTTCCTTCCTTCTTTCCTTCCTTCCTTCCTTCCTTGAAGCTCCTTCCTTCCCTGCCTCCCTCCCTCCCTCTTTCCTTCCTTCCTTCCTTCCTTCCTTCCTTCTTTCTTTCCTTTTTTCCTTCCTTCCTTCTTTCCTTCTTTCTTTCCCTCTTCCGCGCATGTAAGTCGTCTTGGTTGGGAGGCGGGGGTCAGAGATGCCTTCATGATTCGCTTATGCAGGGGCGATCTCATGGTGGCAGGGGGGGGGGG
>JAHBMJ010005348.1:56872-71391 GCA_018398765.1 Chromera velia | reverse complement strand
GTGCGAGTGCGTCTGAGAGGTCTCACACCCTCCTCCGTTTCCTTCTCACTCTCTAGTTGATGTCCCTCCAGAGACATCACCCTCGATCCTGCTGCACCCAAAAGACTTGCGCCTATTGCGCTGTCCTGTACCGACCCCCCCCCGTCTCTCCTCCCAGGCCCATGCTGCTGCTGTACCAATTCATCTCCATCTGATGCAGCAGAGTGCCGCATTCCGGGTCCCAAGAAAACTTCCTCCGTCGGGCTCTCACCGAGCGGAGAGCCTGATTGCGATGGCATTGAGGGGTACTGTTGCGAAGGCATCGTGCCACCCAAATGCACAGGGTCCCTCGCCCCCCTCACCCCACCAGACTGGGGGGGTGCAGAGGTGCCACTCCATTCTCCACCCTCCAGAAGGTCGGTGGCACGGAGCAGCGCCTCAATTTTCGGGTTCACGTCCCGACGCCTAGTTGCTGACCCAGGCAACCCGCTGCCACCCCCACCCCCGGACGCAATGGAAGCAGAGGATCCTGTGCGTGCGAATGTAGTCGTGCCCCCTCGCCCCCTTCCGCGAGTGGTACTACCAGGGGAGTCTCGTCGGGCAAAGGGGGGCAGGGCGACTGCGCCTGTGTTGGCACGCTGAAGTGCAGGATTGGAGCGTGCGAAGGGAATTGGGGATGTGGCGGCGGGATGGGGGTGGGAGACTTGTGCGGACCTGCGCGTGGATCCCTGGCTATCTGAGAATGCCGGGGTGGTGCCTGTCCTCCTAAATGCAGTTGCAAGACGCCTATCCCTCCCTCGCATGCTTCTCTCTCTCTCATGCCCCTCTGTGTCTACCTCCTCCCACTCCCCCGTCTCCAATAGTTCTCTCGTCGGAGACGGCAGTGAAGGTTCGCGCGAATCATGACGGACCCTTCTCCCACCGTCTTCTCCCTGCAATCTCATTAACCGAGTTGTTCGTTCTGTCTCCTGACTGCCTGTACGACTCTGATAACGATGAAAAGCAATTCTCTCGTCCATAGAAGAGGACCGAAATGCACTTCCAGGCGCAAACTCCTCACCACGAAAACCTTGGGCAGGTCGTGAGGGGGTCTCAAATGCTTCCTCACCACCACCCCCTTGCCTTCTCTTGTCTCCACTTTCTCTCTCTTTCTCCTCTTCCGATTTCACTTGCTCTTCTTGGAGCTCAAGCTGCGCTCCCCCACCCCCCTCTCCATCTGCCCCCCCAGAGACACCCGACGCTTCTTCAATATCACATAAAAGAGGACGCTGAAGGTCTTTCCCCTCCAAACTATCTTTCCCCTCCTTCCCTCTCAAACGGCCGCTATCCCCCGACCCCCCCCGTCTGCCTTCACCAGCCCGCCCCCCTCCCTTCTCTGCCCCAGGGGAGACCATCCGGGTCAACCACCCTGCTGAGTCATGGAGACGGGACTGCACCACAAAGGAGCTCTCACTGGATCTCCTTTTACGAGACAGAAGAAGCCGAGAGGAGTCAGATGGCAGGTTCTGCATCTGCGAACCCAGAGACCCTCTACGATAGGAACCCCCCGATACCCCCCTAGCCGGAGCTGTCCTCTCCCCCTCTGCAGTCCTCGTAGGGTCATCAAAATTCTCTGTGTGGGCACGTTGGAAGCCCACGGGGAGGGGCAGAGCATTCAGACCTCCTGCTGCAGAGGGCATCTGACTCCTCCTCAATGCTTGACTAAATCTGCGACTTCTTCTATTGCCAAGGGGTGTGTGCGACGGAGGGTGGTGAAAGGGGGCAAAGGAGGAGACCGCAATTCCTCTGGGGCCTGCTGAAGGGCTCATGAGGGGTGACCTTCGCATGGAGCCGGGAGATGCGGCAGCGGCGGCGGTGGGGAGTAGAAGCCCCTCGCTAGCCTCCCGTTGTTCTGAAAATTTTTCTCTTGCAGCAGCTGCTCTCGTTGGCTCTCTCTCAGAGGGATGATAGCCTCGAAATTTTGCTCGTGAATTACCATACAACGCATACCCCCCCGCCTCCATGGCATCCGCTGCGTCATGGTGCCCGTCCCTCCACTGCATTCCAGAGCCGTCCTCTGCTCGCACGGCCGCCTCTTCTGCTTCTGCAAATTCCAGTTCGTCCAGCTCGATCTTCGCCTTCTCGGTGAAGAACGCATCCTCAATGATCGAAATGAACACATTCAAGACGACGTACATGAACAGACAGAGAAAACTGTACAAATAGATTTCGCCAAACTGCAAAATGGACATTAAAAAAATGCCAACAATAATGAGGAAGGCAGAAAAAGTGGTGGATGGCATGTTCATCCCAGCACTCACGCTATGGACTGCAATAGGTTTCTTTCCGTCTCCATTTAATTTGGAATGTCTAGGGGAAGCCCCTTTCATGACACAAAAAACCAAGTCCATCTTTTTGGACGATCTGAAGAGCAAGGAATGCAGATAGACCCTGCATGGCAAAAGAAAGTATGGCCACCTCTGCATGGCCCCCCTTTCTACTACCTATCCTCCTGTCAGTGTGTGTTGATTCCTCACCACTGACGAACAAGCGACGCCAACGAAAGAAATGGGAGACAATGAAGTGGACAGACCGACAGACAGACAGACAGACGGACGGACGGACGGACGGACGGACGGACGGAAGGACGCACCATCGGATGGATCTCTTTGAGGTTCTTGAAGACGTTCCGAATGTCATCACCGTTGAGGACAGAAAAAAGCGATAAACAAGACTGCACACAGGCATGGACATGTACATGCACATGCACACATGTACATTCATGCACACACGCGATGAACAAGCCAAAGAATTGCGCATTCAATCTTTGCGTTCCTCTTCTTGCCGATGATGACTGCATTCCCACGCTTTCTTTCCCCTCCCCACGCAGACCAACCGTATGATGGCTACATTCTGTTCCTTGGCTGTGAGTGCGAGTAGAAGGACCCCTCTCTCAACCACGTCTTCCTCCTTTTTGCTGTTGAGTCTGATTGTCTGTTCAGCAACACCCAACCTACCCACCGACCCAGCTCATGTTCCCAAATTGCTCAGTCGCCCAGAAAAGGGAAACTCCGAGGGCGGCGTACGCAAGAAAGAGAGGAACCACGGCAGCGAGGAACTCCAGAATGCGTGGAACGCCTGCAAGACATCTCACGCACACACACGGGAAGGCATCTCTCACACGCACGCACACACACGTTCACACACACAAACACACACATTTGTGTTATCGCCTTCATACACACATATTTGAGTTTTCACATTCATACACACACATTTGTGTTATCACATTCATACACAAAGTTTTTCTCTACACGAGTACGTTGACAGGCCGCACATGGATTCGTCCTACAACTATCCTGCACTCAAGCAGAACTATCCTGCACTCAAGCAGAACAATTCATGTTCTACAACAAAAGGAGAAGGACTCCGCAACACAAATTCCGAAGAATTACACGCACACACACAGTGAACAGGGACACTTACGAAGACACGTGTGCACCCACCTGCAGTCGACGACGAAAAAGACCGAAAAGGCAGACGTCCAACAAACAGCCATACATTGTGCTCCCCTACTCACTGACCTCTCGCCATGGTGCGCATGAGCACGTAGTACTTTGAGAAGTATTCGAGGTATCTCAGAAGGTTTGTCCATGCTGAGTGCAAACAGTAGACAAGAATTGAGGCGGATTCAGAAGAGGCGAGGAGTGGGGAGGGGGGGGGCGAGAAGAGGGAAAGCCCTGAGGGGAAGGGACCGAGATTGATTGGAGCACAAGGTGCAATGACTTTTTCGTCATTCCGATGGGAATGACTTGTGAAGAGTGAGGGATGCAGACGCAAATTGTGCAACGAAGGGAAAGGCGGGGGATGCAGAAAAAACAAAAAGGGAAGGCAGAAGAGAAAGCCAGTTCCACGAATTACTCTGGAGAGAAAAACAATTGAAGACAGACCCAAAAAGCAGCCGATACCAAGGGCACCCAAGCGAAAGGCAATGTTCACGTTTGTCATCATACAGAGAGTCTGCATTTTGTCAAGCAAGCAAGCAGAGATGCAAACCAATCGCATGAGCAGGTCAGTTGTCGTTTCAACAAATGAATGCAGACACACGGAAAAATACACAAGGAAGGGAAAAGTCTTGGATGACATCAGCCGTGAATGAACGCACCGAGGGATGCAAACAAACTTTATTCTAAGTAGAAATTCAGGAGAACAAGAGCAACTCCAACAACTAAAAGTGAAATCGACAAAGCCGCCATGCGTGGTGTGGGTGAATTGGATGGTTTGTGTCCATGCGCCCGTGTTCATTTCCCCATTTTAGTTTCCCAAGAGATCCCCCCAATCTACAGAACACATACGGCCGCTCTACCCTACCCGACTTTCTGACTCACCGCTGCAAAGAGCTGTGTGAAATTTCCGACGATTGTAATGAGGAACCAAAGATTGAAGAATTGTAGTTTGTCGACCCACGAGAGGTCCTCCCAAGTGTAGACCTCTCCCACAGTGCCGATGGGGCCGCCTGCAAGACTCCCTCCCTCCATGCAGACAGACCAATGTTGACACTCAATTGCTTTCTGCTTGTTCAACAACCTGTACCGACTGCCACGTCATCCTGAATGCTCTCAGTGACGAAATATCAACCGTTGAGGTAACAAACAAAGCGCTGAAAGCGGAGGAGGACGGTGAAGACAAATAAGAAAGGGGAAGACAAGGGAGAACGGAAAAAAGGACCTGGTTCTAATTGACAAAATAGCTGCATGCTGTCGAATCCAATTAACAAAAAATGTAGACGAATGCAGTGAGCAGCCCTTTCCTCTGTCGTTTGTGGTGCTCTCCCTCATCACATTCCGACCTCCTATTACAGGGAGAAGAGGAGAAGACACCTCAGGCTGAGCTGGAACGCAAAAACTCCGTGACTGGACGAAGAGACGGAAAGCTATTCGGCAAACTGGAAACATCAAACATACTCACTGCCTGGCTGACTGACCAGGGATTTGCACACATGGCCGAGAAGCCTCAACAATGCTCACTCTTCTCTCCTCCGACACACTCACCCTCCTCCCCCGCCCCTGCCCATGCAGAAGCCCCCCGGGTGAGCCTGCAGGCGAGTGTTCCCGATGGAGACTCAGACACAGAGACCCCGATCCCGACCCCTTAGTGCCCCACTCCTTGGAGCCTCTCCCCCTTCCGTCTAGAGACGGGTGAAGGGACCCTCCATCCCCCCCCTTGTCCTCTGGAGAGGGGGGCGGGTGGATCTGTACAATGGAGTGCCTCCGTGAGTGGTCCCCTGAATTGGCAGGCTGACTCCCCTGAGTCAGTCTGCATTCGTTCATCTCGAACGCCCGCACACACACAGCCAGAGACATCCACACACACACAGACAGAGACAGATAGAGAGAGAGAGAGAGAGAGAGAGAGAGAAATTGACACAGGTACACACGCAAAGAGAGGGAGAGAGAGCGCAAGGTTGCCTGCATGCAGAGTTCAAAGAAACCCCTCCGACCGACCGACGGACTGAAGGAAGAAAGGAAGGAACCGACCTCTGGGGACTGGTCACTGCTTGCCGCACTCTGCTGAGCACGACGACAGACTCCCTGATTGACTTCAGAGAGAGCACCAGGGAGGCCGCTGCCAGAAGGAGCACGGCGCTGTGGAGGGCCACAAAGGGCCCCCTCCACCTAGAGGCCCCGGCAGACTCCGGGGGGGAGCACTCGATGATATGCCAATTCAGGCTGATCTGCGTGCATACACGTGAAGCAGGGGGGACCAGAAAGGGGGGGGTGTCTGTGAATGTCCACAAGAAGGGAGCATTACAGAGAGGGGCCACCAGGCTGGAGGGATTCAACTTAGTGCACAGGCTGTCCTGAATCCGATACGCCTATCAAGCAATGAACCATGCAATGAGTCACGTGCACGAGCACAAACGACGATGTACAGGCAGAGCGACAGAAAGGCACGGACGGATAGAGACAGGACGACATGAAAATACCCAAAAGAGAGAAATGGAGAGAAAAGGAGCCAACGGGATGCACACACACTATCACATGGAATTTTTCTTTCCATAAATTTGTCTGTCTAATCTTTTCGCCTGAATCCCTCCCGACGTACATCGAGGAGCCCGGCTGCCTCAAAGTCGAAAGTCGGGAGGACCCGCCAGTCGAAGCAGGAGACCCAAAGAGGCCCAGCAAATACCTCCGTGAGACCCATGTGCATGCGCATGTATTTCACATCCCTCGCATGATCACGAAGGTAGTCGTACCTGCATGCCGCATACAGCGGTAAATAAATGCGCAAAATACATCCATGAGTGAATTGAAACTCCGTATTCTTTTTGGAGTCAATTCTGCTTTGTTCGCGTGACCGTGAGAGCCAACCACGGAGGTAAGCTTGACCCCTCTCTCGTCGCATTTCTTCCAAATTGCTCCGAACACACACACGTCCAATTCGCCTCTCAGCCTCGTGTTCACAATTTATCCTCGGAGTTTTCTCTCAAGATTTCCGGCTTCACTTCCAAACCTCCCTGCACGATTTCTCTTTCTATAGAAAAGGATGGACAGAACGCTCGATGATTCTTGCTAACTTGACTTGGGCATTCGTCCGCTGCCCATCCTTCTTTTTTCTCACGACACCACACGGCAACACCCCCATGGAATGGAAGGAAAAGACGGTCGGGTGCTTCCGTTCCCTTTGCCTTCTTCGGCATGGGTGAAAGCACAAACGAGCACATGCAGGCAGAGCATACACCCAGAGAGGGCCTCTAGAAGCGTGCACTGGGTGCGCACATTGATTGACACCACAAACCACTCATGCAGATAGATCCAGAGGGGCTCTCAGTCCGTATCCGTGCGGTTCCTAGCATTCGTCGGTTTTTGGTTCAGTCTGCCTATGAGCCTTTGTGTCTTTGTCCTTGTCATTAACCTTTCCTCTCTACCCTTTTGTCGAACTCGTCTTCTTTGCATCAAAACTGGTTCCGCTTGCTCACCTCGCGTCCTTCTGATACCCTTCGTCGATCTCAAATTGGGAGTCCGTCCCGTTACTCCAGGAGACGGTGAACCTGAGGAGGTCTGCCTGGTAGGTGTACTTGTCGATAGAGATCTGGTTGATGTGGAAGAAGTTGCTAGTCATACGGTCAATAGAGCCACGAAGGTCAGACACATCAGAGACGGTGTAACTGCAGAAGAAGGAGGGAGGGGGGGGTCATATCATACCGATACAGAGAGGAGACGGCGTGTGATCAGGGGACTGTCTGACCTTCGGGTGCCGTAGTCTCCTGTCGTCCCATGCCCCAGAAATATTTGATAGAAGTGCATCAGACTGCTCCTCGCATGTCCCGCCTCCTGTACAGCGAATGTCATCACTTCGACCAGAGTCAGGACAGCCAGAGAGATGTGCACGGCCAGCTTCCATGGGAATTTTCCTGCAAATGAAAAACAAAAAGGCTTCAGAATTTGACCTGAAGAAAGACAAACGCATCATCTGACCTCCACACAAAGCATTCTGCCACTCACCGTATACGCGCCACTTCTCGAATGGGTCCATGAACAGTTGGTCGGTCAGGGGCATGGGCTGGAACGCCCGCCGTGGACACAGCCACCGGAAGCACATAGGGGGAATAGCAGAGACGACAGAAGATGAGCGTTAACAAAAACAGACAATATGGGTGCAGGCAGACAGCAGAAGACAAGGGGCTGCAGTTTTCAATTCACGTGCGATTTTCCGTATTGCATGACAAAATGTGTGGAGAAGTGATGCGCCTTAGAAGACTCTCAGAAGAGGCCACTGAGTGGCCGATCAATCTGAGTCATTCTGAGATCATTCTGTCAGAGTCACACTGGCCCGACATGCATATACCCTAGCTGAATATCGCGGGGCGGCGCGGGGGGCGGGGGAGCGGGGGCCAGGGGTGCATGCATGCCATTGCATGGCCCGATGGCGTCCCGTGCATGCCGAACTGAGCCGAACTAGGAACCGAACTTTACTAAACTTATGTCCAAAGGACCAAAGCGCCCACCATATAGTGACCCGACGTCGTCTGTGATCACAGTGATGGGCGATGTTTTTTTCTTTATTCTCTTTCTCTGACTGCCTAGCACTACCTAGCATTGCCTATGTTAGCTAGGTACGGACTAGTAAGTTCAGGCATTATCCGTGTACACCCTTTAGAGAAGGAGGGTAAGAGTTTGACCTAGAAGAGTTCATACAACGTTCCGTCGACCAGCACAGTCAATCGCTGCATTTCGAGCAGACAGGCCGATCGATGTCACTTCAGTTCGTTCTGCGTCATGCCACATTTATTGAAGTCCACGTGCGTCACGGATTATCTTGCAATGCCTTGCGGCGCCACCACTCTGCGGACCCGTCGCCTGCCCGCCACTCGTGGCCGGCCTACACTTGCCCGCTACTCAAGGCCAACGACCACGCTCGGCTCCTACCTTTCATTCAGAGATTTTTCACCCACAGCAACTCTGATATACTCTGACACACCGTGACACACAGCTCCACCATCTGCATGTACAACCTGAACACACAAACTAGGTATGAACATACATATATACAGCACTGTGGTTAACAATGCGACAGCACAGCACAGGTTAACGGACCACCAACCTTGTCACCGTGGCTAGCAGTCGACCTGCATGTGCACACACCCATAAATCATCGATCAGTGAGTGTAACACTGTCAGGCTCACATCTGCACACCGGCGAAGACCGACGTCCACGCTCGGTTCCAAGCTTTCCTTTTTCTTCCTTCCACATTTCATATCACTATCATGAATCATCCTTTCATTACTTCGATCAAGCAATCCATACTATTAAATCAATCAATGTATTTAACACCTCAGACAACACCTTCATTCTCCTTCTTTTCTTTCTCTCCTTTCTTTTTCTCTCTTTCCTTCCCAACCACCTTAGTCCCCATTCTTTGCCTGAACAGAGACGAAAGACAGTTAGAATGCAAAGAGATACAGTCACAAGTATAAACCACAGGTAACCTCAATACATGCACACACTTCCTTTCTCTTCCCACACACTCTTTCTCTCACACACCTCATAGCACCTCTTATCTACCTACTCTCACAGCTGCACTCCGAGTCTCCCTGTCTTCTCCTTCAGTTTTTGACATACTGAGGCGCGACCTCAGGCAACTGGATGACTGGGACATTGGTGTCATAAACTTTCCATCCCCATTGTGTATTATTGTATATGTAGGGCGCAACCCCACTGCAATCGACTGGTAATGCACTTTGGAGTCGATCTGGGCAACCAAGAGTGCGCACGACCGTACGGGAGCTCAATACAGTCGCCAACGGTGCTCTTTCTGGTGACTGAGGCTAGTACACTTGGTCTCTACATCTGTGTGTGTAACTCCTTCTGTCAGCACAGCAGAGTGAAAGTCATGCATAGATCAATCACTCCAAACAAAGCGTGCATACCTGATCTCTGAAAGAAATCGACACAAGATTGACATCAACGAGTCAGACTCGAGATCTGCTGTGCTCTTCTCCTTCTTCCTATAAAGCCCTTTTCCTTCTCTTCCTTCCGTGTCACTTGAATTGTTCTCTCCACTTGCTGGCAGTGCGCATTCTCTCTATCTGCAGCAAGTTACTCCCCAGGATGACTCGGAGCTCATTCATTCCTTTCCATCTATGGCCCAATTCCTCACTCACCCCCTCAAAATTTTCTCCAACAAAATCGACACATCCGATACGATCATACAAAAAAATAACACACATACCAAACGATTTGACCGAAGTTCAACACATGTTAGTCGCCAGAACTAATCCATTTTGAGCATTCGTCTCGCATCTGCTTCTCGCCATTCACGCTCCTGCAAGCGTTCTTTGCGTCTCTCCTTCTTCCTCTGTCTTCGCACTCGTGCCCTCTCGGCTCTGCCTTCACGTTCCTGATAGGCGAGCTTTTCCCTCTCTAGTTCTCTCTCCGCTATCTCATTCAACCTCTTTATATCCTCTCTCCACATTCCTCCAATATATACCATAGGACCCCACACATCAGCAAATCTTGGCGTTCCATCGCCAAACAACCCTGATTCAGAAGACGATACCGCCTTTCCAGCCTGAGGAGAACAATCAATCTTTTTCACTGGGTCGGGCACCTGCATTAGCACCCTATCGTCTCATTTTTTCACACTCTCTTTCTTCTTCGCACTTGGGTACTTGGAGTGGCACACAGAGCCTCTTTCAGACTGTGAAGGACCTGGTAACAACACTTCAGTCCCAAGTACCTCTTTTGGGGTCTTTGCACTTCGTTGCCTCTCATTTCCTTCATCCCTTTCACCCTCCTGACTGGACGTCACAGACACATACCTTCAGAATAAATCTGTCTGCTTCCAGTCATGAAGAAGTAACGAGCGGAGACATTTCCACAGAAGACTTGGTTCTCGAGAGTGGAATGCACGTCCTTCGTGCAGTTTGAATATGACACGGCTTCTGAGGAACTCCATACTCCTGAATGCTCTCTTTCATAATGTATACCACCTCAGCCATCGGCGTTGCTATATGCAGAGCAAACATCTCCTTTCCCTACGCAGCTGCCGTCATGTGACGACTCCTTCTGGTTCTTTTTCTCTGCACCTGAGACGTCTGAACAGCTGCAACAGACACGTTGGCCTCCCTCCTGGCGGCAGTCGATGCAGTCTTCACATCGTCCATACAAATCACCTCCAGAATACCTTGAGCAATCTCTCTCATCTCAGAGAATGCTTCTTGTAGATGGCGGGCGATTTCAAGAAATGTATTCTGCTTCAATCTCTCAGCCCGCTCCAACAATATCGACACTTTCTCCAACGCTGACACCAGACTGAATCCATCTATTTCCTCGCAGGAAACTTACAGGTTTCAAACTACAGTAACTGATTTCTCAGAGAATGAAGAGCGATGTGCACTCGCAGAAATATGCAACGCTTCATCAATCTGACTTCTGGGTTCACGAGTCCGGAGCAGTGAGGCTGCGATACCTCAGAGCTGCACTCAGCGAACAATTTAGTCAACCTGGTCGAAACCTGCTCTGCTCTACCACACTGTTAGCTAGGTACGGGCTAGTAGGTTCAGGCGTTATCCGTGTACACCCTTTAGAGAAGGAGGGTAAGAGTTTGACCTAGAAGAGTTTATACAACGTTCCGTCGACCAGCACAGTCAATCGCTGCATTTCGAGCAGACAGGCCGATCGATATCACTTCAGTTCGTTCTGCGTCGTACCACATTTATTGAAGTCTGCGTGCATCACGGCTTGTTTTGCAATGCCTTGCGGCGCCGCCATTCCGTGGGCCCATCGCCTGCCCGCCGCTCGTGGCCGGCCTACAGCCTAGCTGAGTAACCTCTCTGAACCTAAGTGTCACTTAAAAACATATAATTAAGATAATCTCTCTCTGCGGCATCATTTTTCAAGAGACCGTCTACACTTGCGGCATACACAGTCAAGACACCGTCCAGATATATGGTTTTGGCTTTTAAGACACCATAAATGATCCACGCCTGGGGCGTGGACTTTCAAGCTTATCCAAAAATGCGGCTTGAACTTTTAAGTGGTAGTTAGGTTCAGGGAAGTCAGCTGAGTCTAAGCTGACTGCGTACGTCCTCGCGTACGTCATACTCTGTGTACGACCCAGTGCAACCACGCTCTGCAAGCTTCATGCATAATGTATTTATCCTAATTCATACCGAATACAAGTAAATTGAAGTAATTAATAAATTTTGACAAATTGTATTTGTATTGGATTTCCAACCTCTGGCTAGAATGAAGCTCTTGGCAGATTGTTTAGCTAAGCTCATTTGAGCATATTCTATCCCTTTTCTACCCTTCTCTACCTAAGTTAGAACGTTTCACAAACAAATATTGTATGTAATGCCCCATCATGATGGTTAGCCAGAGCTAGCCAGAGCCTATAAGTAGGGGCTCCTCGGCTTCAATAACATTTCCATACATTTCCCATAAGATTTGAACTTAGATTTCCATAATTTCATAAGTAAGAATAAGCATTTCTTCTCTCAATTTTTGAAGAAGAAATGTGCAAACTGCAGCAAACATTTCTAGATTTTACTAGGTTTCAATCCACATTAATTGGCACCATAAATTGTATGCATTCTGAAAGTTAGACCAAATGGAGGACCAATCTATGTGAATTATAATCAGTTTACTAAAGAGCTGAGACAAAACTTGGAGTCTTCGACCCTGTGCTTTTCGGCCACTTCCCTTCGCCCCTTGGTTCAGCCTAGGGTTCAGCACCCTCCATTGAATTTTCAGTCTCCGGTAGTACATGCCTGTGCCTAAAGAATAGACCCCCCTCTTCGGGTCACAATGATTGGTAAACTCTCTTTGGCCCTTGCATGATGCCAGATGTTCTCTTTCCCCCATCCCATGTTTTTGATTTCACCGTCTCCCATGCGAACCAGATAGAGTTGACCAATCGATCGATCAAGGGTGCATGGGTTGTACGAGGTTCCCCATCATCTGATTGCATTCTGAGCGAGGTTAGCCAGCGGAAGAGAAAGGGGAACCATGAATCTGAGAGAAGGCTGGCTAGAATAAGCAGAGCTAAAGAATTAAATGGTCGCACTTCTCTTTCTTCTCTACTCTTCTCTCTCTCTCCACTGCTTTCCTTTTTTTCCCTCTGTCTAATCGTGTCCGCGTTTCTTCGTCCGCACAGATCTAGGAGACAGTCTCGATCGAACTCTGCATGGTACTCAGGATTACCCCCAGCCGGCCCCACCCCCCATGCCCTCCCTGCTCGTTTCTTGCCCCCCTTCCCGCTCTCACGATTTAGTATCACCTCATCAACCCTTCAGTGTGTAGGGCTTTGCTTGACTTCCAAACCCAACCATTCTTTTTCCAAAAAAAACGCTGTCCCCAGCCACCGCCATGCAGCAAGGACCTTCGCTCGACCACCCCTGTTTTTAAGTTAAAAGATTTCGGTAATGATTGAGTGAGAACGAAAGGAATGCTGGAGTGTTTTAAATAATTGCACGGGTGAGTGAGTGCGTGCGTAAATGGAAAATTGAATGAATGAATGAATGAATGAATGAATGAATGCATGAATGAATAAATGAATGAATGAATGAGTGAGTGAGTGAGTGAGTGAGTGAGTGAGTGAAGGAGTCACACATGAGAGTCCGACTGTTCATCCGTGCCCATGAACAGTGAGAGAGGAAGAAAGAGTATACCAGACAGACCTCGGCTGGCTGACTGGCTGACTCTGTGCCACCATATTTCCTTTCTGCCTGCCTGTCTGCCTGGCCTGTGCCCCGCACGCGGGCGAGGATCGAGATTTTGACCTTGCTCCTCCGCTGATCTGGGAATCGAAGGCGGAATTCACAGAAGAAGAAGGAAGGAAGGCAGACAGACAGACAGACAGACATGCATAGATGCAGGGAAAGAGATGAATGAACCCATCCGGTTCCTTCCTTCCGTCCTTCCACAACAGAATCAAAAGAGGTGCGAGCGAGAGGGAGTTCCTTCCCATCACTGTCATGCAACCGGTCAATTCAATTGAATAACTAATTACTCAGAGACCGTTCACATCTAAATAGCGAAAGGCACAGAAAATGCGCACACAGAAAGACGAGGTCCATGAACGGTTGAGTCGCTATGCAAGCTCTTCGTTTGTATGAGAGGGAGGGCAAATGAGTTTTCCCTTTCCCCGATTCCATTTTCGGAATCCATACCGTCGAGTCTCGCAGACGAGAAAAACGAAAACAAGGAACATCTTCCGATTTTGTCACCATCCATTGATCCACGGTATGCCTCTTTCTTTTCCTTCTTCTCTCCCTCGATCCGTTCGAATATTTCTTTCACATGAATGCATGCATATTTATTTGTCTGTTGTGTTTTCACAATCTTGTCTCTTGCCCGTGAGCCCGTTCTTTCCCCTCCCCAGCTTTCTTCCTCTAGAGAAAGACTCCGACGGTGGTGATGTCGTCAACGATGTCCCCCTCTTCCTTGATCCATCTATTCCATGCCTCCTGAGCCAGCTGCTTGCAGGCCTCCTGGACTTTCTCGGGCCTCCCCCCATCAGACTCCTTCATCAGAAAGCTGGAGGCCTCATCAGACGTCATGAACTCCCACACGCCGTCCGAGCAGATAAGCAGACAGACGGAATCGTCTAAAATGTCCACGCATCTGCATAGGGAGGGAAGGGGGGGGCAGGCGAGGAAGGAGATGATGTATGGGAGGGGGATAGATCGATCAAGGTTTTCTTAGACCTCTCTCTCTATGTATGAAATCTGCATGGCTTTCGACATGCAGCTGCAACATGAAAAGCTGTCCCAGATAAGATACGAGTCTCAGAGAGAGAGAGAGAGAGAGAGAGAGAGAAGGAACAGGCGGAACAGCTAGGTGAAGATAAGTCGCTAACGCTTCATTCGGATTCGCCAGCACAAAAAATGCTCCCGAACCCACACAGCTGCCTCTGCTGTACATTCCAAGGTGCCGTGCGGCCTCCAACTTCTTCCCATGCACGTAAGTCATGCAACTGCCCCTACATCTCTATGTGAGCGAGGGGCAGAGGCAGACACACACACACACACACACACGCGCGCGCGCGGGGGGGG
>JAHBMJ010005348.1:35000-56808 GCA_018398765.1 Chromera velia | reverse complement strand
GGGGGGGGGGGGGAAGGGGGGCGGAAGAGAGAGAGAGACAAAAAGAGAAGGAGAGAAGAAAAGAGAGGTGGTTAACCGACTGACGAAATTTCCGGACTGCACGAGACGCCCAGCATTGTTCCAACTGTGTCGCCGATTGCCCTCGTCACAGCAAATCCTGAAGAAAGGAAAGCATACGCACGCGCAGGGAGGCCGGCATGCAGACAGCTGAGCGAGTGAAAGTACGGAAAGTCCTAAAGATAAGACCAGGGGAGCCGAAAAGAGACAGGAAAATGATGGTCACTAAATATGCAGCTAGAGAGATCAGTGATCGACGCACCCGCTTGGTCAATCAAGAAGGCGGCAGAGAAAGCAAAGAAGACGAAGAGCGGACGAGCCCCATGAATTTTCAAACGAACAAAGAGCTACAAGAAAAAGAACGGACAAACACATTGACAAACAAGGAGCCCTCGAGACAAACTAGTAGCCTCCCCCAAGACAGAATTGATCACTATTGTTTTTCTTTTGCGCTTACACACAGACAAACCGTCACCAGACTGATCGACCGACCTGGAAAATCCTTTCCCGGCAGAAACACACGGAGAGGCAGATCCGCATCGTCTTGCCGAAGTTCTGCGCCTGCAGGAATTTAAAAAAGTGGGGTAGGTCAGGAGGGGGAACATGATGATTAAAGGAGGGGTGGGCAGGGGAGAAGAAAACGGATATTCATTTCGAAGAGCTTGCTCGCGTTCTTGTCGCTCATTCCATCAAACGACGGATGTCCGGGTTGAAATTTCAAAAGTACACTCGAAATCGGTTTGGTCGAGAGAGCAGTGTTTGTCTCAGAACTGAATGGAACACAAAGGACACCATCTCCTGCACTTTGGACGGAATTGAAATCGCTGCAACTGTCTCCCTCTCTCTGAGTGCATGAAAACTCTTTCTTGGTTCTTTGAGGAGGCGAACCTGCATCTTGGCATCGTTTCCTCTCGTCCTCTCTCTTGCAGTTGTGGTCCTTGGTCAGGTCTCTGGCTTTGAATTCTCCTTCTGCAGTCACTCATTTATTCATTCATTCATGCATACACGCTCTCTTACAGACCACCTGATGATGAAACAATTCGAAGATAACATATTCATTTCTCTGACTTTACTGACCGATTCGACTACCCAGACATTCAGGCATCCCGACCGTTTCTTTGGCCTCTTCTGTTTTTTTTTTCTTTTTTGTTTCGTTTTCCCTTTCTTTTCCGTCACTTCGCAGCATTCCAAGACAGAAAGGGAGACAAGAGGCCCTACTTCGTTCTTCTCCATTGTCTTCTCAACTTGCTCTATCTGTGCTCCTACGTGCAACAAGAAGAGAGATCGAAAGAATGGGAGACCGAGGAAAGGAGAAAAGGGCACTCTTGAAAGAAAATGGGAACATGGTTACGTGACACGCAGACAGACAGCCTCACAGGCAGAGACTTTTCCTCAATGGAGGTAAAAGCAAGCTCACAACCTGCCTGACTAACACACTGACTCTTTTTGCCCTTGTTGATGAGAACGGCACGCGAATCGCCCACGTGTCCTATCACCAACCGGCCCCGTGCATTCGTCTTGGTCCCCCCTGCCCCCCCGGGCTTTCTTTTCCCCCCTCCCAGCACCCCCAAAAATCGTTTTCCCGGCTCATCCCTAGTTCCGGTCGGCATCTTCCCAATCACCCCATCAGTCCCTTCCCCCCCTTCTTCAGCTTTTTCTCCGGTTGCCTCGGCAGACACTGCCATTGCTTGTGAAGCCGCTGCCACGCCCTCCTCAGTGAAGTCGCCCGAGAGGAAATCGATGTGGAGAACCACAGTCGCAGTGCATCCAGACATCTGCACATCGAAGCCCTTCTGCATCGCTTCTCTCTCGAGAAGAGTTTGGGCCTGCAGGCAGGAAGGCAATCAAGCAGACGGACGGACGGACTGACGGACAGAATGCAAACAACCAATTGTACACGCGGATGCCCTTCATCGTGTCCTTCTTCAGCAAACAGAACGAACGAACGCTCTGTCCAGAAACCTCCCTCGCTCCCCATGTCCTCACACAACAAATTCAGCCGCGCGAAGTGCCCGCCCAGACGGAGAGAGATTCAAAAAACAAAAGGAGGGATGTTCAAGAAAGCACACCGATTGACAGAGACAACAGCGAGGATAATCATTGCCTTCCATGCTTCCATTCTTCCCTCCCTCCCTGCTCCCCACTGACTGACCCACCCTCTGGAAAGCTCTGGAGAGGGCACTTGAGGGATCTGATGCTAGGTCTGCCTCCTCCTTTAGGACCTCAGGAATCGTCTTCTGGACGAAGTTCGATACCTGGTGCCCTCCCGGGCCGTGGCCGTCGTACACAGCGTAGAGGCCAACGGAACCCCCGTCGTTGGTCTTGATCCTGTAGTCAGGCAGGCGGGCAGGGTCAGTCATTTGTTCGTTCAGTCTGATACTCAGTCAGTCAATCGGTCAATTCACTGTGCAGAGACACACCAAACGCAAGACGTACAAAACTGAGGTCGAGAGACCCTCGATTGCTGTCCTTTCCTCTGGATGTGAAGTGAAGTCAAGGAAAAAGACACGGACAGAAAGCACTGTAGTGAGTGAGGGATGGGAAAAGAAAAACAGAGTCACACTGTCACCCCGTAGTTTCCAGACATTGAGCAGCTTCATGAAAGTCATATCGCTTGTTTTTTTTAAATTCATGCTTGTGCACTTGGTCCGCACCCCCCCTGACCTGATCACACTGAAGTCATCCTGGTTCGGCGACAACGGCTTCATTCCCTTTTGGCAGACAAACCCTATGCCAAGCTCATGCAGTTCCGTCTCGTTTTCGAGGCCTCCCAGGGAAGTCAGTTTTCTCTGCAGCAAACAATGAATGAGAAAAGAAAACATCCAGGTAGACAAAGGCGGTATCCATAATCGTTGTACCCAGTCTACACAGCGCAAGAGCATAGAGCTTCCCGTCTCCCCGCTCGAGGACTGGGACAGGTCAGTTGAGGTCATTCACACACTCAAAGAAAGCCCCGCAACCACACTCTGCCGCTTGTGCAAGGTGACTGGGGGTCTGGAGGAATCAACCTGGGCAGACGGAGACTGGAGACAGCACGGGTGTCATGTCGGAGAAGACAGACGAGGGGACCACAGAGGACAACAGACTAAAGGCAGACCGTAATTCATGGGGGGAAACAAATGACCCGGCAAGAAAGCAGAGGGTGGGCGTCAGCAAGAGAGAACCACGTGGGTTCACACAGACGGGAACATCAATGCGCCTTTTCTGAGTATTGGAAGGCGACGACAGGGACACACACGTGTATGCACACCGAGGGTGCTGAGAGACAGGCACGAGCAAACAACTTACATCTCCGCCTGATTGCTTCGCCTCTCCCAGTACTCCAGACACAGCCAAGCGAGAGTTTCTTCTTGCCTCCACTGCAAATGCTGAGAGCCGGTGTTTCAGGACCGGACTCTCTGGCAGTATCACCTGTTCGTTCGGAGATACTCCGGGGTTATCCGGATTATCCAGAGGCGAATTCGCACAATTCCCCATTTTCTCACGCAGAAATCCACACCTTTCTGCGCCCTCCTAGACTGCAAATACAGAGAAGTGCAGCGCTGCCCTATGCAAAGACAGCTTGCGCCTTCTCACTTCGAATGGAATTACGTGAGTATCCAGCCGGAAAGATTCAAGGAGTGAACAACAGATCCGAAGCTCCGGTTGGATAGAGACAAGAAATTGTGCTCACATGAACAAATGCCAACAGGAACGGTACGTCTTCTGAGACCAGCAAGTAGACAGCCAGAAGATTTAGTCTGCACACTTCAGAAGGCCCAGATGAAGCACGAAGAATTTGAAGCAGCTAGGCTTCAAACAGCTAGAAGTTCGTGGAGCAGCTCTGTATGAATCCTCAGTGCGTTGCCTTACCTTGTGGGCCATTGTGGGCCCAGGCAACCACCCAAATGATTTCCGGGGGGGCCCGCGCAGAGGGCATTTGCACGCATTTTAGTCCGGGGTCCTACAGGGTCCCGGCAGAAAATCGGCTCTGCATGCATTATTCGGCTATAAGAAATCGAAGCAACACAGAATCACTTCGCAGATTCGAACAACACACAGAAACGTACTTAATTGACTGACCTAGCGGTTTGTACACCAGGAGGTGCAGTATGAAAGGTACAAATTGTGGTAGCTCAACCGAAAACGCACTGGGAAAGACAGCGGCTTTTCGATCGTTTCGTATTTCCAAGATGGGCGAAACTTTCTTGCGTGTGTTGTTCATGTTGTCTCCATTCCTTCAGGGTGTGGGAGCGCAGCCTGATGCTGCCACGGTGGCGGCTTTTGCTAAGGGTTTTGGTCAGGTAGCCACTGCATATGGGCAGAAGACAGGCAATGAGCAGGCCAGTTCGCTTGGTAACAGTGCCAACGCTCTTGGCAGTGCTGCAGAGGTGGCAGCGTTTGTGCAACAGGTACAGGGTGGAGGCAGCAGCACTCCAACAAGTGAGACTCAAACAGGAGCCGCAATTGCTGGAAATGCCGCTAGCATCTTCCCTTCGATTGTTGGGGGCGCTACAGGAGGATCTACCCAAGCACCGCAGCAGCAACAACCGACGAACACGATCACCGCGACACAGCAACAGCAACCTGTGCAACAGGGAACACCGACAGATTGCAATCTCGACACTCAAGGCCTGTGTTGCGTCATGGAAGATTACTGTGACCAAAACGCAATTTGCAGTTCAGATGCAACTCCTGATGGGAACATGGACAGCTTTGCAGGCTGGATCACTGCAGGTATCGACGCTGTTCCTACTTGCGAGTGCATTCAAGGGTTTGAGGGGGATGGGAAGAGCGTAGAGCGCGGCGGTACTGGGTGCACGAACATCAATGAGTGTGCCCTGGAGCCGCCTAGATGTGCCCATGACTGTATTGATTACAGCCCTGGGTACGTGTGTCTCTGCGACCCTGGTTACGTTCTCGGTCAGGATCTCCACACTTGTGCGGACGTGGACGAGTGCGTTCAGAACAGAGACACATGCGAGCAAGAGTGTACGAACACTGAAGGCTCCTTTGCCTGTTCTTGTGGTGCGGGGTTCTCGTTAGAGTCCAATGGGTTCGCGTGTGCCGATGTGAATGAATGTGAGGCGAATGAGGGTAGGGGGAACTGTGAACAGAGTTGTGTGAACACCGATGGATCGTTCTTTTGTGAGTGCGAGACGGGATTCATGCCCGTGCCGCCTGTGGGAAACCCAAATGGGGCTGCCACGGCGTGTGCGAACATCAATGAGTGCCAAACGGGAGCTCATACTTGCAGTACAGCTGACGGGTCTGAGACGTGCGTGGACACAGAGGGCAGTTTCAACTGTGAGTGTGCTCAGGGCTTCGCAGTAGCCGAGGCAGGGAGTGCCTGCGTGGATGTGGATGAGTGCATGGAAGGAGGGGCGGGTACTGAGTTGTGTGAGCACGGGTGTGAGAACACTAACGGTTCGTTTAAGTGCACGTGTCCGACCGGGTACATCATCGATCCTTCAGACCCCTGGGAGAGTTCGTGTGTGGACGAGAATGAATGCGAGACCCGAAATGTATGCGTGGGGGAGGGAGAGGTGTGTGGGAACTTGGAGGGGACCTATGAGTGTACTTGTAAGACAGGGTGGGAGCCGAAGGAGGATGGAAGTGAAGGGTGTGAGGACGTGAATGAGTGCGCTGATGGAAATGGAGGATGCAGCCAGGGGTGCATAAACGAGTTGGGCTCCTTCAGGTGTGAGTGCATGCCTGGGTATACGATGAATGTGGACGGGAAGACGTGTGATGCGGACGCGTGTGTTGCCAATGACGGCAAGGGTCCGTGTTCGCATGTCTGCGCCACTGCGACATCTGCAGAGGGCGCGTTTGCCGTCTGTTCATGCCCCGATGGATTCCGTCTCGGTCTGGATCAACAGACGTGCTCCGACATTGATGAGTGCGTGGAGGGAGGGGGGAACGAGGGTGTGTGCGGCACCCACGGAATCTGTACTAACTCAGAGGGGACGTACGCTTGTTCTTGTGAGAAGGGATGGAGGTGGACGGAGGAGTCTCAGTGCGTTGACGTAGATGAGTGCGCAGAGGCGAAGGCAAATGGCCAAACGCTCTGTGGCCGATTCCTGCGTCCCTGTTGCAAAAATACTGAAGGGGGGTATGAGTGCGTGGGTCGGAGTCGGAGATCCCGCTTTGGGGGTCGTCGTGTGTTGTCCCTTTTTGACGGTTTGTTCGGCTCTGCCCCTCCTCTTCCCTCGATCGGCCTCAGTGGAAGAGAAGAGTCGTCAGGAGATGGTGAGGTTGAAGAAGAGGAAAGCGACGACGAATGTTGAATGATTGAAAAAGACTTGAATTGTAGGATATTCAAAAAGGGAATGAACGAGCAACACCTCCATAAGTCAGCCTGACGTGACGCCTAGGTGGAATGTATGGTCAAGGACTCACTGGCAGTCAATCCGAGTCCCTAGATCAATCCTTATTATACAGTCTTTAAGACTCTTTATCAGATTACTAAAATCATCATCATCATCATACGCTATTATTATTATTATTATTATTATTAATCGGTCTATAGGCCATCATGCAATGCTATTTCTATATCGGCTTATTTTTAGGCTTCTAGCGTTTAGCTGCAATGCATGAGGCAGTTTTGTTGTACATGTAAAATAAGTTAAAAAAAGGTTCGAAAGAAGTTCAACGAACTAATTGTCTAAAATTCGTAATTACTAGATGCAAAACCAAAGGAATTCGAAACACTGTTTCGCAAATGCAACCCCCTTGACACTCCAGTAAATTTGAAACGCCACGCCGTAGGCGCGGCCAGACTTGAAACGTCTGTGCCGCAGGTGTGGCCAAAATAAAGTACACTTAAATTTTTTGTGGAAGGCTCAGACAGTCTTGAAAGAACCGCGCCGCAGGCGCGGCCAGCATTAAAAAATCTATTTTAAGACAGACTGAAGTGTCAGGGGGGTTGCAAATACGGAAAATGCAGTAAGACCAGAGCAGATAGAATCATAACATGCTACATAATTGAACCTGTATCATTAACTGCATGAATTTAAAAAATGGCTTTTACCTAAGCTTTTATACCAGCTTATATATTTAAAGTTATTTAAAGTCTGGTTTCGAGCGTTCGCGCCGAAGTTCGCGGCCCGGTAGCAAAATTTCTATATCTAAGAATTCAAAGTTTAATTAATTACAACTTTAATCGCTTTGGCAACTCGGACTAGGGCTCGGACGTAATCGGACGGATTGACTGTCTAGTTGACTGTATTATACTATATCATTGGCATAGCGGGAAGCTAGGCGGAAAGGCACCTAGTATGAAATTAATGATTGTAATCAATTGATTCGGTGATCAAACAGTGACAAACACTCAATTCATGGTTCATACGCCGAATCATACCTAGGTTCATACCTACTTATATTCTCTTTTAAATACGACGGAATCATCATTAATCATCGTTCACTCTTATAATAATGCAAAACCCAAACATCCTCTTTGCCTACATTCACACCACATTCCTCTTTCGGATCGAATGCAAAACCCAAACATCCTCCTCACCTATGTTCACCCCACATTCCTCTTTCGGAATGCAAAAACCAAACATCCTCCTCACCTACGTCCACCCCACATTCCTCTTTCGGAATGCAAAAACCAAACATCCTCCTCACCTATGTTCACCCCACATTCCTCTTTCGGAATGCAAAAACCAAACATCCTCCTCACCTATGTTCACCCCACATTCCTCTTTCAGAATACAAAAACCAAACATCCTCCTCACCTATGTTCACCCCACATTCCTCTTTCGGAATGCAAAAACCAAACATCCTCCTCACCTACATGCAAGAACTTGATATTCGTTCTCCCTTTCACGCTTTTCTGAATCAAGGATCATGCAGATACAAAAAGAAAGGCCAGCTCAGCACAGCATTCACAGTCAAAACGCCTTTTGCCTGTTCGCATTGCCCTCCCTCGATCTGCTTCTCAAAATACATTGATTGAACTTCTCGATGCAAAAAAAGGCAAATCGCATGCAGAGATTATTCAATCGAAAAGCGCCTGTCTCGAAATAGAATGACGAACTTCATCTCTATGCAGTCAATCAGAAGAAGAGCAATGCTGGCATAATGCTGGCAAGTCTTTCTAAGGCCGTGAGATCTCTCCAAACAGACAACACTGCAAGACAGCAGGTCTGCAGCACCCAAGCAACATCTGGCTGTCCTTCAGAAGCAACCCAACTGATTCCTCTCCGCTGTCTCGCTGCATTCCGTGGACCTGTCAGGCGGTCTCTTTTTAGACATGCTGATCTGATGTTTTTGGGCCGAATCAAAAAGTTCTTATTCCTGCCTGCCATGCATTCTTCTGGCGACCTGGGGGTGGTAACCAGGAGTCCTGTTTTTGTTCTTCTTTCGGTTGTCAGGCCCACAGGGACTGATGGTTTGCCTTCCTCACCCTCTCCTGCCCTGACTGAGTGACTGACTGACAAACGGAAATGAATCGAAGCAAGATCACGCACTCATCAAAAGAAAAGAAGAGAACCGACCCTCTTGATCCCTGTTCGCCTCCTTTTGCTGATTCCGACATGTTTTCACTCCCGCCCATTCCTTTCCATATGTGGTCTTTCCCCTCTGTCCATTTTCTTCTTCAAGCCGCTTTCCCTCTGGTCCTTCCCGAACTGCTGGCAGCTGAGGCGCTGCTCGCCGGCTCATTCTCTCTCTCTCGGGTCCGAACAGGGGGGGCGGTGGTAACACGTCCGTAGACTTCCACATCGATCGGCCATTCCGGCCACCTAGACAAACACCCATCGATGCCGGGGTGATTTTCCGGTGTGACTTTGACATAGGCGGAGGAGATGTTGTTTTGATAAAATAGGCCCACGGAGGTGCGACCTCTCTGGCTACTAATACGGCGGTCAACTCTCCGGTCGACTTTCGGCTCCTGAAGAAAGAAGAGGGCGGGCATCTGCTCAGACTCCATGGAGAAGTCCACATATTCCCTCCCCCACCCAGGCCCATCAGTGGACATGATCGGCCCCGTGTGACAGCGGCGTCGGGACTCTGCCGCTGTGAAGAGGGCCGACTGCAGCTGTCCCTCTGTATCGTCTTCGTCAATCGCAAAAAGACAGGACTCGTCGTCATTGACAACTTCCTGACGGGGCTGAGTCCTCCAGGAGATTCTTGTGTAGCCACCCAAAACCCTCTGTCTCTGAACCAATTCGGTCCCTGCGTAAAATGTCTTTGTCCATACTCCGATGGTCAACGTTGGCCCCTTGCCGTCACAAAGCTCATGAAAGATCTGCGGGTGCTCCCCATCCTCAGACACCCTGTACAGGAGCTGCCAGCCTGACCCAAACCACTCGACAAGCTGCTTTGCTTGAGCCTCCCCCACGGTTTTGCTGCCGTGGAAGTCTGGGGAGGTCGGAATAGAAAGAGGACCTCGGGCGTGTACAATCACTTCGTTGAACTGTGTGGCTAGTTGCTGGGCTTTCTTTTTGTAGGCGCTCAGCTGGGACCTCTCACTCACTGTGTCCTCCTCAGTGTCATACAGAGCTTTCTGTAGGACAGAGAGGTTCGAGCGGTACACGGAGAGGGTCTGTTTGGCCCTGTCTCCTGTTGCACCCATCTGCTCCCAGAAGGAGACGGCTTGGGTGACACGTTGGTGGAGACTTCTCATGTCAGACCAGGCGCCCACTTCCCACACGACAGTGGGATCGTTAGGGACGCTCTGGAGGGCAGAGGCGAAGTCGGGCTTCAGAGTCCATTTGTTCAAAAAATCTTGCAGAGGGATTTTGATGGGTTGGTCTCGGACAGAAGGGTCGAGGACAGGGAGAGGCCCTGTGGAAGGACTCCAAGAGAACTGGTAGGAGAAGGTGGTGATGTACTTTGTCTGCTCAATTCTTGAGATGATCTGCACATTTTTTTTGCAGAGCTCCCTGATTTGCTTCAACGATTCCATCATCTTCTCTGAAACTTCAGCCGGCTGAGTGACAGTTGACCCAAGATAGATACGACGGAGACGGAAAATACTATGGACGCCACCGTCTTCTACGCTCAAGCAAACTTCTCACTGTGGCTACCTCTTGCGCCAATGCCAACTTGTCTACGTATGTGATGAACTTTATGGGCTTCTAGATGACTTTCTCACACCTTTTTATTCATATATTGTCGATCATCTTGCAGCTGTATAGCGACTCAGGGAAAGAATTGTCGTCTATTACACACGGTCTATAGCGCGTCTCCCCGGCCGTCTCCCCATGTCTCCCCGGCCCGCCATACCAAACTGCATGCATTGAAGATACTGGAAGTACGAAGCCGTCTACTTCAGACTCGGAGTCTTCTCCTCTTCGACAGTCAATAAAGAATGAAGAGACCTTCACTGCTCAAGCTGACATGCAGTCCACAAATCTCCACGAATCAACGGCTGTGTTCGAAAAAAGCGCGACCGGAGACGGCAGACGGCTTCATTGATTTGAATCTTCTGATAGTCCACTCTGACAGCCAGCAGTGATGGGAAACTGTGGGCTTTATGTGGTGAACAACTCCAAGGTGGACCTAGAGGTCCAGCTGTGCCAAGTGGCTGAGCTCTACCGCCGCACCTTGCTGCAGGGTGAGGAGGTATTCATCGATTGCGGGAAGGTCTGGTTCACCCTCAAAGCTTCCCAGAGATACTCTCCGGACCCCAAACCGGCAGGTCATTGCGTGGCTGGACTGTGCGCAACCACTGCCGCAGTTCTGGCCATTGAGCTTCTTCCCGTCGGTCTGGTGGCTGGAGCTGCGCTGAACGGCAACTTCGCCACAGTAGCGAATCCGGAGTTTGTCTCTTTGCCAGGAGTCTATGCGAATGGAAAGTGTGTGGTCATAGAGGGCGGGGGGGACTCCAATCTGATTCTGAAGATCCAAGGAAGGAACAGGAAGAAAGTTTGATCATTGTGGGGAGCGGGACGAGGGTTCGAAGCAGGCTGCAGGGGTGAGCCCTGCAATGTACAAGTATTCGTGTGTGTTCATTTTTCTGCCAGGGGGTGAAGAACGGTTTCATTACAGCTTGCGTGCTTCAGTGAGCTGAGCAGCGTACAAAAGGAGTGTGTGTGAAGAGTTTCGGGCTTTTTTTGGCAGGCAGACAGAGCAGAGCCGCCAATGCGCTCAGGAAGGCCGATGGCCCGTCCGGCTCGATGCATGAAGGAAGTGTAACTGCAGTTGTATGCCTTCTGTGGTGTGGGGATTTCTTGGAGAGACAGTCCCAGACAGATGGGGTTCTTTGAGCAGTTCGGAAGATCCCTTTTCTCTGCCTCACTTCCTTTTTCTTTTCCTGGTCCATGAGCGGATCTGATGTTGGCGGCTCAGGAGTCAGTCAGTCTGTTGGTTTCGTTTAGGTCGGTTAGTGAGTCTTCGCGGTGTGATTGTCTGTCTTTAGGGGAAAAGTGCATGGCAACGTGCACTGCAGAGAGGACCGAGAGTTTATGATTGTGTGTAAGAGACGGGACTTTATTTTTCTTTTCTGACTTTCTGTTTGTCCGCCAGCCCGTCCGCACGTCTCGTCAGTTTGTCTGCATGCAAAAAGAGGAATCACAGTCTGAAGGGCAATTCTGCGCTGGGCCAAGGGGGGGGTGTAGGGTGCGTCTCGAGACTCCATCCAGGCTCTGGCACTTTTCAATTATGCGCCCTAAAAGGGAAAACCAGAAATATCGAAGGGAACGAACAAGAAAAAAGCAAAAAGCAAAGACTCGGACAGTGGCGTCTCATCAGCATGCCTGCTAGCCTTTCTCTCTCTCTCTCTCTCTCTCTCTCTCTGCCTCTCTGCGACGTCTGCGTAACTGTGTGTCAATCGGTGTACGTCAAAACAATACGAGAATAAAACGGAACGATACAGTGTGTTTGTTGGTCGGTGTGTTTATGTTTCACAATTTCGGGCTCTATGACTTGGTGTTGCCCTGCTTGCGTCCGGGCATCTCTGGATATAGAGCAGAGAGAAGGCATTGCAGTTAAAACGGGTCGTGGCCCGTGGAAAAAAAGTGAGGGGTGGAGAGGACAAAGAGCAAAGAGACTAGTAAAGAGAGAGCCTGAGAAGCTAGTTCAACTTGAGAACAGCTCAGAAAGTGTGAGGGAGAGACCGTCGGAGACAGAACTAGAGAAAAACTGTCACAAACGGGAAAGGATGTGAATGTCTGTGAAGAGGAATGTAGTTTTTAGTGAATCCTATTTAAAAACAATTAAATTTCAATTCCCGATTCAAAAATGAATTCAATAATTTCAATTTCATACTAATAAACAACTTGAACGATGATGTCAGTTGTCGCAATATTATAGCGGTGGCAACCGTTCAAGGGTGACAATGCATCGCGGCGGCCGGGCAACGTTTAAATTTTAAATCAATTTACTAGTACTGATGCTCAGCCTGGCTGAGAGGAAACATCATTTGGACTGTATGGCTAGCTGTATAGCCTTTAAATATGATTAAAAATAATCTACAAAATACTAGATAAAATAACATTGATTTGATTGAACCCTAAGCACCCTGAGTCATGCACGGCGCATTTGTTCAAAAAGGTTTAAAGCTAGGTTTATTAAAGTAGTAAATTAAGCCTGATTCAGACTTATCCTATGTATAACTAATTCTTTTGCTAATTCCTAGACGAATTCGAACTCAGTTTTGGAAAAATTAAATTCAAATTTAAGTTAAAATTACATGTCGTAGTGCAATGAAATCGAATGAAATTAATTTATCATACAATTTTTAAACTTAAAAAGAACAGAATATGCTACGCTATAACACTTCAACATATAGATTTTATATTAACTCTGATGGTAGCTAGTACTAGTTTTAATCAACTACTATAGTGTATAAGAAATTTTCTTATTGGTACATACACAAACTTGAAGACATAAAGCTCTAACACACTCTGGCATGATCTAGGGTATGATGTCTATCAGACCGAAGGTTACCAAAATAACATCTTTATATATACATGTAAGAAACTTTTGTACACATAGTTTTGTATGACTAAGAATGTACACGTTTGTCTGTGAAGTGTCAAACCTGATTTCTGGGTACTGACGCATGCAACTCGCAGTGCTTTCGCGCTTCACATCCTCTGTGTGGTGAGCTTAAGCACGCAACTGACAGATGCACTGCATCAATCATGCCGAAAGGGCAATCTTGGCTAACAGAGTCCAAGAATGACCCGGCCACCAACCGATTTCATTGACCAGAAGGGATGCTGAGGTGCTGTGACGGCCACCCCCTGAGTCCATCACTCTCCAAAGTCCTGTCCGTTCATGAACTCAGAGAACATGCCTCACGGGCAGGGTCTTACTGTTCCCGTTTGTTCTCATTCTTTTCGGGGGTATGGGATCAGCTGCCGAGGGGAGCCCTCTTTGACTTCCAAGCAAGGAGCTTCCTGAGATTGGTGTTGAGGACATCAACGAAGATGTCCATCTTCCCGCGTCCCCGAGCCATGCCGAGCATAACTCTGGCGGCGTCCACCAGCTCCAGATCCCCGATTTGCCTGCAAACACGGAACCACACAGACGTTTTCGTGTATTATGTATACGTAAGTGTAGGATGGTTTTAGAATCGTGCAGCAAGATCCCAACGCCGTCTTTCAATTCTCCGGAAATGCAATTTCGTGTACTGCAGACTGTCATATGTTTTGAGTCGAATTCATGATAAGTGAGGAATGTGTGAGTCAAATTCATTGATTCAACATCATTTCGGAGACCTCTTTTTCGTTGCAACTCAACAGCGGGAGACCTACGCAAGACAAACTGGAGAGTAGATATGCTGAGAAGCAAGCAGACAGATAGGTGGGTGTTCCGACTTGCCTTGCGAGATCGAAGTGTTGCTCGAGGAGTTCGATCGCCTTCTCGTAGTCTCCTCTCTCTCCATAGAGGAGGCCCAAAGACAGGCAGGCTTCGGACTGGGCTTGGAGCTCGTTCTGATAGAAACAAAAGGGAAGGAAAGGGGAATCAAAGAATTTGTATACACAATTGATGCGCAGGAAGGGAGTTGACAACCGTCGATCGACTCTGCGGGAACACACGAACACGGACAAGTGCTAGGACAAGTGCAGAAAGGAGACAGAAATAGAAGCAATTGTCGATCACCCCGTCAGACCTTTTGACAGACAGGAAAAGGCGAACAAAGCCAGCGCCTCTAAATCACATATGCAGACTGACGGCCTCGTGTGCCACAGAGAGGACGTGCTCCAGCATTCCAATCGCTTCCTGGGTGTGCCCGAGGGCCTGGTGGGCCTGTGCGAGGGCTGCGTAGGCTGCGGACTCTGCTTTCCTGTCGTTGTCGGTCCTGCAAGTAAAATGTCATGAACACATACGCATAAAAAGATACACACACACACACACACACACACACACACACGCACGCACGCAGGCACACACACGCACACACACAGGGGAGAAAGAGACATGCCTTCTTCCAGACTGTTGGCGAACTCTCAAGGTCCATTCCCTGGTTCATTTACTTTTCCGCATCTTCACACGCTGGCCCACTTACTCGTGCGCCCCGCTTATCAGAATGGTTTTGCTATTTATTCCCCTGTCAGACAGACAGACAAGACACACAGACAGACAGACCTGCTGTGGTCGAGGAATTGTGACTGGAGCTCCAGGGCCTCCTCATATTGGCCTGCACAGACAGAAGAGTGGGGATTTCTTCCGCACAAAATTTTGCGCTGTGTGCGTGTAGCGCTCTTGGGTATCATCTTTCTGTCTTTTTCCTTTTTCAAAAGCGCAGCAAGGCCGGGATGGACAAGTCTTCTCTTTTCTCGCGCTCTGTCCAGTGAATAAAATGAGTGGACCGACACCACTTGAAGATAAGAAAGAAGGACAGAGAGGAAGAAGGGAAGAAGAAAATCTAGTAGCAGGTAAAGCGACAGAGGGACAGACAGGCGCACAGACAGACCGTGAGAAAGACAGACAAAAACAGACAGATGGACATGACTGTTTGGATCACACATTTCATTCTTTGCCTCCTCAGTTCCATCCCCCCAAACCCCTCCCCCCACGTACCCAACTTGAACCTGGCCCTCCCCAAGTTGTAGCACGCTTCTCCGTAAAGCTCGAACCCCCCGATGCCGAGGTTGTTCACCACCTTTGCCCTGGCCAGCGCTGTCTCGTACATCTCTGCGGCTTCTTGCAGCGTCCCATTCTGCACATTCATTCATTCAATCACCCACACAGCAATTAAAGTGGAGCGTCTTTGGGACCGGAAGCAAGGGACGAAGCACACTTACGTACAAAGAGGAAAATGATGACTACAGATTTCAAGGGAAAGTAAGAGGGTCGGTGCTCTCTCAAATGGGATGGAGACCAGCTTTCCCGCTGCGTTGTTGGATCAGGTGTTCTAGCATGGTCTCTTGTCACAGTGTTTTTTCCCCTTGCTTTCAGTCTGTCAAATAAAACAAAGTCTGCATGGTGAACAAAATGAATCCATCAGTGACTAACCCTTTCATGCTGCTGAGCAAGCGTTGTGTAGACTTTCACAAGCTCTGTCGCGCCTCTTCTCTGTTGGGGTGGGAAATTGTGGTCCTTCGCCATCTGCAGTGCGTTCTCGAAATAAGACACCGCGCTGTCTAGGTTTCCTTCCTGTTTTGCACACTCCCCAATATCCATCTGAGCCTTGACAAGATCTTCCAACAACTTGCCCTGATTTGCAACTGCCATGGCTCTTTCATGGAAGTGCTGCGACGCTCGCATGTCTCCCCCCCTTTCGAAATATTCAGCTACAGAATTGTAGTTGTCGTAAGATGCTTTGAAAGCTTGGTGCCTTCTCTCTGTCTCTGCAGCCTCCAGCGTGTCCCTCAGGAACACAAGCGCATCCTCCGGGAGGCTCAGTTCCTCCTCCCCTCCTGCCACCTCTCCTCTTGAGTCCTTACTTGACTGCTGTCCTGGTACGGCAGACGCTGCTTTTCTGTGCAGAATGAAGAACAAGTCAATAAACGACTCCACACAACCAGAGACCAACAACTCACGACAGAAAGCTGCTTTGTCCACTTGACTCGTTGCTGCTGCTCCCTGCTCCCTTTCCTTCTCTTGCCCCTGTCCTCCTGCTCCCTGCCCCGTCTGCTGTGCGTTTTTGTCCTTCTCTCCCGGGGAGGCTGCAGCAGCCTGGGTCTGCGTAGACTCCCCTCCCCCTCCCTTTGGGGGCATTCCTGTTGCCGGAGAAATAGACTGAGGAGCGTTTGTCACCCCTGCGCTTCTGTTCGACGCTTCACTTCGGATTCGGCGGATCATTGCCACCACAGCAGACTCGTCCCTCTCGTCTGCCTCCAGTCTGCTGCCAGCTGCCGACTTCCCGGCGCCCCCATTCAGGAAGTGGGACAGTGCGGCGGCGGGCAGGGTCCCTGTCGGTTTGTTCTTTCCCGAGTGCTCTGCAAGGAAACGATACAAAGAAGTCACTGTGCTTTCTGTGCTAGTCATTTCTCGCTTGTCTGTGGCTCTAGTTTCTTCTCTTCCACTTTCCTTACAAGTCTAGACATGTTCTTTTCTCTTTTCCCCCCAGCCGCATTAGATGCATGGAAGGCAGACCAGAATGGTGCGCTGAGGTACTTGAGTCTACACACGGCCTGCAGCACTCTTGCTTGTCGATGAAGGTCTTCGTCTTGCATTCAAGAGGGGAATGGCACTCGGGGATGAGTAAATCCACGATAGTGCACGATGCATGTGCTTGTATATATAGTTGGATGCATGCATGAAGGTCAGTGCATCAATCAATATGCATAGGTGAGAAGCTGGAAGTGCACATGAACTTGCACCCATACCTCTGCTCTGATCCCGTCGGACTATTGCGTCTACAGATCAACAAGAAAACAACTTCAGACGGTCCTCTGGACATTCAAGGTACGAGATAGACCACTGATAAACCACTGCATATATGCGAAGTTCCGCTGAACGAAATCGACACGCCTGCATGCGCTCACCTGTATTCACGCACGTAGCGTAAGAGCCGGGAATGGTGCCTGTGTAAACGTTTGTCATCGTGCAAGTTTGTGGTGCAAGCCTGTCAAGCGCCAACTGGCTTCGATTCGGTCTACCTATATGTGAGTCAAAAGAGAAAGATTGTACCGGAGGTTCTTGCTTTTCTCCTTCGAGATCAAAGATGATCTGCGTATTGTTATTTCACTCAAAAGATCAGCAAGCCAGAGGGCAATCTGGGTAGAGCTCGAGAGCTGTGTATATATATATATATATATATATGTTGGGACCCCGAGCGGCTCGCAGTTGCACCGTCCAAGTCAAACGTTCTGCCTCATTTGGGACTGGAGGTCTGTACAACGTACGGCTCTATATATACGGGATACACCCAACCAGTTGGGTGAGTGCCTCGGGGGGCCATTTAGGGGGTCGGCCATAATTTGATTGCATAATCCGTTGGGCATGGGGGGCATGTCTTGCATGCAATGCATGCATGGGCAAATGGCGGGGGCCACGGCAACGTGTGCAAAATATTGATTGAGCGTTTTTTTTTTCGGGTTTTTTCCTGCATGCCGCAAAATATGCTTTTCGGGACCGCGCATGAACACATATACAATTAACTCCGTGCGAGTTATACTGGAGGGGCACGTATCATGAAGAGCGAAGTATATAATATTATATAATGCGATCGCGGCTCCATGCGAGTTGCTTGAGGGGCATATTAGGATTTAACCCTCAATCATCATCATCATCATATTTTAGAATTTGGGCAACATTGACCATGACGGAGACCCCCCCAAAAAATGAAAAAATGCGTTATGCGGATGCATGCGATTTTATGCAGGGCCTCTCGGCTGATCTCAGCAGAGCTGAACTGCCCCCTGAGGCGATATATTATAGCTAGCTATATATAGTGTTACTATGTCGCGATCGTCAGATCTTTCCAACTGTATCGGTGCCAAATCAGCAGCACGCGGAAAATGGCATACGTTTTTTGCAAAAATAATAAAAAATGTCGCGCACATCTGCACGCGAATTTGCATGCATGCTTCCTTCTTCAATGCAATTCTGTTTTGCAGGCGCACCCCAACCAAACTATATATATATATATATATATATGCAGGATACCCCCTCCACAGGCTCTGGGGGTATGCCGGGGCCCTAAGAAAAAAATGTTCAGAAAAAAAACATGTGTTTGATGATATGTTTGACGGACCAGTCAACGATCATGACATAGAAAAACTTAGAGCAAAATAATCTTAAACAACAGGAATTCACCTATCATTTCTGGATTGATTGCCAGGGAGGTCTGATGCGTCTAGGCGCTTTCCTTGGAAGCTACACGTAGGACATTCGGCATTAGCGCAGGAGGCCAATCCTCCGGACATAAATCGTAATCCTAATCCTAAAATAAAATATGATAAATAAAATAAATGAAAATAAATAATAAAAAATTTGTATAATTCTCTATCAAAACTAGAAAATAAAGGAGAAAAAGATATAAGATAAAGAATTAAGCTAGGAATTAAGTCTATAAGTATAATTGGGAATAACGAGTGCAATAGGGCTCATTTCGACGTTACAAGGCTTAAATTTGATCTTAAAGACTCTGATGCACTATGATGAAAGGTGATGCCAGATTTTACAAGGTTTATACTTCTGATAAGTTCTGGTTTGTCCAGTACAGACTAGTATAGTCGTTGATACAAATACTTTTCTCATTCCTTATGTATTGTCTAGTATATTGCTTACATGTAGATGCAGTGCAATGCATGCAACCAATTAATTACTGCTTCCATGATTCTTTGCTCGTGAACACGCATCCTGGTCTCAAGAATAAGTTCTGCGACCGAATAACTTTTTAATGGAACCTTCCTTCTTTCCTTCCTTCCTCCTTTCCTTCCTTCCTTCCTTCCCTGTCTCTCTCTTTCTCTTGTTCTCTCTCCCTCCTTCCCTCCCTCTCTCTCCCTCTCTCTCTCTCTCCCCCTCCCTCCAACTCCTCCTCTCTCTGTCCCTTCCTCCCCCTTTCTCTTCCCCTCTCTCTCTCTTTCTCTCTTTCTCTCTCTCTCTCTCTCCCCCTAGCTCTCTCCCCCCGTCTCTCTCTCCCTCTCTCTCCCTCTCCCCCTCTCTCCCTCTTTCTCTCTCTCTCTCCCTCTGCATATGTCTTTCTCCCTCCCTCTCTCTAAAACTCTTTCTCCCTCCTTCCTTCTCTCCCTCTCCCTCTCTTTGTACCTCTTCCTCGCCCTCTCCCTCTCTCTCTCTCTCTTTTTTTTTTCTCTCTCTTCCCGTCTCTTCCCCCTTCCTCTCCCTCTCCCCCCCCCTACATACACTCCGCTCTGTCTCCCTCTTCCTCCCTCTCACTCTCTCTCTCTCCCTCTCTCTTTCTCCCTCCCTCCCTCTCTTTCCCTCTCCCTCTCCCTCTCTAGCTCTGAGACTCCCTCCCTCCCTCCCTCCCTCTCTCTTTCTCTTTCTCTCTCTCTCTCTTTCTCCCTCCCTCCCCCTTTCTCCCTCTCTCTCACCCTCTCTAGCTCTGAGAGTCCCTACCTTCCTCTCCCTGTGCCTCTCCCTCTTCCTTTCCCTCTCTGCCTCTCTAGCTCTCTTTCTCTCCCTCTCCCTCTCCCTCTCCCTCCCCCCCCCCACACACACACTCCTTTCTCTCTTCCTGTTCCTCCTTCTTGCCCTCTCTCTTTCTCCCTCCCTCCCTGAGGCTCCCTCCCTCCCTCCCTCCCTCCCTCTTTCCCTTTCTTTCCCTCTCTCTCTCCCTACTTCACGAGAGTATCTGAGAGTCTCTCCCTCCCTCTTTCCCTTTCTCTCTCTCCCTCTCCATCTCTCTGTCCCCCCCCCCCTCGAATCAGCGCGTTGGCACTGCGGCCTGTATGTGTGTCAGTCATTTTTTTTTCTTTCATTTCTTCTGCCTCTCTGATTCCTTCCATGCTTACTTCCTCCTTATGAAGTTCTTTCCTGTCATTTTACCTTCTGTCTTGCTTTGAATTCTCTCTCTCTTTCTTTCTCTCTCTTTGGAAATTCTCTCTATGACTCCCTCTTCTCCCTCTCTCTCTCCCTCTCGCTTTCTCCCTTTCTCTCCCCCCTTCCCTCTCTCCGTCTCCTTCTCCGTCTCCCTCACCCTCTCCCCCCTCCATCTCTCCCTCTCCCTCCCTCTCTCCTTCACCCTCTCCCCTCCTCCCTCTCCCTCTCCCTTTCTCTTACTCTCTCTCTCTTACTCCCTCTCCCTCCGTCTTCTTCTCCTTCCCCCTCTCTTTCTCTCTCACCCTCTCTTTCTTTTTCTCTCTCACTCTCTCTCTCATACACTCTCTCACACTTTCACTTTCTCTCTCTCTATCTGTCTTTCACTTTCTCTCTAGAAAGTGGTTGGGGGGGGCAAAAATGGAGAGTGTCTGAATGAAAAGGAACGAAGGAACAACAAAGCTGTACCGCCTCGAGCATGCTACTCCACTACTATCTGCGGCTTCTCATTCGTTTTCCATCTTCGATTTTAAGTAAGCGACTGAAGGCTCAACCAAAGAGCCAGTGCCAAACGGAGAAACCTGACCTAAATTAAATATAAGTTGGGGACTGGTGGATGCGTCTGGTCCTGCTGCCTTGTAAAAAAGCAAAAGCAGTTGGAGAGAACGAATCCGTCTCCAACATTCTCTAACCATCTCTCACTTTGAACTCCCTTTCTAGCTGCGATTTTGAGCGGCTGCCTAGAAGCTTGACCGAGGAACCGGGACTAAGGAGCCAAAGTAGAAATCTATGAAATTGGATAGATCCAAGTCTTGGTTTGAGCTCCGGGTGTATACCTGAGTGCAATTTCATCTGTCTGGTAATGATGAAATGTCTGTCATGTGAAATTCAGTTTTTTGAATATTTTGGTGGTTTTCTTCGTTTGTGAGGAACGATCACCAGAGAACTTTATCAGTTTCAAAACTAAGTATCGGATTTGTGAACTTTCATGCGACAGTAATATGGTTCTATACGGCATTCTAATGAACACTTAAATTCGAAATGAAATTATTAAATAAGTTGTGGAGTTTCTCAAATTCTAAATGAATGCCCAAATTCCGGTCCATTTCTGGTCTTCATGCTGCGAGACTCAACTCCTCTGTGCGAGAGTATGACCCCGCGTGACAGATTTTCGCGGGTCTTGCCGAGGCGAGGATTTTCGCAGATCTTGACGAGTCCTCGACTTTTTTTCCCGTGCGCGCCGCGGCTCTATAAAAACAAAAACCGAGGCCCAGGGCCCCGGCATACCAAGACCAACACAATTTGGCACGATTACGATTGTGATTGCAAATGTAAAAAATATTTTTATCGCGCAAACAGTCTTTTGAGACTTGCAACATGTTTTTGATAATATTCGTGAAGTCTGTGCAAATTTTTAAGTTTGTACGCGCGACCGATTATGTTTGCCAAAAATATGAAAATTTAAAGCCGGGCGGCCCCGGAAACCCAAAAAATTGAGTCCCGATTTTGAATTTTCATATTTTTTGCAAACGTAACTGGTCGCGCGTACGAACTTGAAAATTTGCAGAGACTTCACGAAAATTATCAAAAACATGTTGCAAGTCTCAAAAAACTGTTTGCGCGATAAAAATATTTTTCACACTTCAATGCAATTCTTTTTTGCAGGCGCACCCCTATACACTATATATATATATATATATATATATGCCTTCCGATCACTGAGTTACGTATTCTCTCCTGTTCGCATCTGTTCTCAGTGGTCGTGAGGTTGGAATACTGTCATAATTGACGTCAGTGCTTTGAAAATTACACGCTGCACGGAAATGTCAACGCTGTCCGTGTGGGTTCGCAAAATGCTCCCAGGCGTTGCTTTGCATCGTTTCAGGAATTGAGGAAACCTCGTTGAATGCGCAGGCTTGTC
>JAHBMJ010005348.1:20000-30000 GCA_018398765.1 Chromera velia | reverse complement strand
ATCCATCAAATACTTGATTGCCTTTGCAACTTGATTTCTAAGAGCAACTAAAACCATGTTTGGGAGTGCCTCTTCATCCAGTCTTCCTTCCTTCCATGCATCCCATAGGAGATACGCATGCCAAACGAGTCTCTTTTCTCTGTCTCTTCTCTTCTTTTTGCAAAGTGCTTCGCCGCGTCTCTTGCTGTTCATTCTTTTGTCTTTCTTTCATCAAACAGACAGACAGAAAGATGTGCTTGCACGTGAAACGCATGAGGTTGTTCCTGGCCTACCCTTCTTTGTTTTTCCCTCCCTTTTCTTTCTTGCCTTGCCTGCTTGGCTTATGCATTCTTCTGGTTGCAGCTCCAGATTCTCTCTCATACTCCCTGCTGCGACCCTAGTCCAGAATTCTCTCTGTATCATTTTCTCTTTTCTTGCTATTCCTCTCGTTGCCCACCCACATTCTCTTCGCTCTTGCTGGTATCTCCTGATCGACTTCGTTAGGAGGAGTGCCAGTTTTCGTGTAGGTTTTGTTAGGTCAGGCTCAGTCTAGAGGAAGGAAGTGGTTGGGAGGGAGAGCCACGCACAATATGAGAATAGGCGTGTTCAACTTGACTGAGGGTGGGTTCGATAAATTGTGTCTTCCATTTCTTTTCTGTGTCGTCGTCTTTCTTCGGAACAATTGAGTGAAAATATTTTGGAGCGGTAGGACCACGTAAACTACAGCGCACCCTGAGAGCATCCTGCTCCTCTCTCTGCTTTGTTCCAGAACGACCTTGGCTGAAACTCGCTCTTTCTGCCTGTCTTCGTCTTTGTTTCTGCAAAGATCCCTCCTCCACCGCCAACAAGACATACATGAAATGAGTTTTCGTACGCAAGTAGATTCTCACTGATCGAGTTGCCCTTTAGACATGAACTGCCTCTTTCTCGCTGCCCCCCAAATGCCATGTACTCGCGTGTTTGCATAGGGTGACGCCAAATTCCCCGCACTTACCGTTTTCTGTTCTGCATCAGCGTAGTTTCAAGAGGACGGCAGAAAAGGTGCATAGTTTTTGTTCTGTCTTAAGAAGCAGAAGGAGGGAGAAGAAGAAGTCGCCGAGCAGACAGAAAAGATCTTGCTTTTAAATATCGGTCTCTCTCTTGAATCAGATGTGCATTGTCACCTTTGAGAGGCGAAAGAGAAACAGAAAGAGAAAGAAAGGGGTGCCTGCTTCCAGGCAAAAACAAAATTTTTCTAAACGCTCACAGCCGAGCCACCAAACAAGAAGCTCTGCTTAAATCAAGCAATTCAGTAGGCCCTTGAGGTAGGCTCCCAGTCTTTTGCGTGTTGTGCTTGCAAATCTGCTGCACAGGATGGGCGGTGGTGTCGTAACACCGTCAAAACAACTTTACGATTTATGTGCATTTCTGTACGTATGGGTAGACAGACAGAAAGAAAGAAAGAAAGAAAGAAAGAAAGAAAGAAAAAAGAAGGTGGAGAAAAACTGCAGACTCCTCCCGACCTGAGAGAGGAGAGAGACGAAGGAGGGAGAAGGAGAAAGACGGCCAGCCCGGTAGCCTCCATTTTCCCCCTTCCCCCTTCCCCCTGGATGAATTGTGGGAAAACGGAACAGGGCCGGTGTAGAGAAAAACAAATAAACAGAAGCTTGAAAGCTTCACACTGTCCCTCAGGAGCGTCATGTTTCACACCTGGAGCAAAAAGAAATTAAGCCAGGCTTCATCCTCAGTCACCCCCCGAAATCCGGGTCTGAATTTCCCCAGGGACCAGCAAAGGAGAACGATTATTCGTCCCCATAAGAAAAGGCATTCTCTTCCTGTCCACAACTCGTGGCAGCCACTGCCACTTCAGAGAGGGGGAAGAAAAGAAAATGTCTCGACGCTGATTCGAAAAGGGAAACATTTTTCTTCACATTCCAGTAAAAAAAGAAAAATAAGCGGTGCAAAAGAATTGGTATGCCAAAGACGAATGCGAACAAACAGGCAAAGACTTTTTTCTCAATCACATCTTCAATGCAAGTTTCTTTCTGTCCAATGTGTACGTGCATGAATGAACTTCATCATTCCTTGTCCCACTCATGCACAGAGCTCTCCCTTAGTCGTGCAACTCGAATGCTGCCTGCCATTCATATCATAAAGTCCGTGCGATTCATTGCTTGCACAACTTGATCCCTCCTGCCTGAATGAAGGTCACCATTTCACTTCCTTCATCTCGTTGCTTAATTGCGTTCTTCTCTCAACAACTGACTGTGTGGAAGGAAATCCCCAACTGTGTCTCCCCTCCCCTCCCCGTCCCTCCCCTAATTGCCCTCGTCAACAGTCCATGGAATCTTTCTTCATCAACCCCTCCCCTCCCCTCACTGGAAACTCTGCTCACTATCTCTTTCCCCGCCCTCCCGATGGACGGATGAACTCTTCACTCAAGCCCTCGGTCTCCCCCGGGCTCCCGAGGAGTAATGACGTTCCCGCTCTCTGGCCGGTGTCACCCATTCCCTCTCCTTCTGCTGGAATGATGGGAGGGTTGTGGGTGGTCCCTCATTAGTAAAGACACCCAGACCCTTCGGGTGGGGCACAGGAGGTGTCGTTGGTCTCTGCTGAGGCGGCGCGGGTGAGACTCTGACAGCTTCTCCCGGACTCATGTAGCTCGGCCCTGGCCCGCCCCTCATTCTCCACTCTACGCCCTCCACAGGCGGAGGGGGGAGGGAGGAAAGGAACGTCTCATCCATGCTGCCTCGTGACCCCGGCAGTCCCCCATGGCTGCTGTCTTGGGGAGGGAGCTCTACGATCGTATCCCCCCTCCCTCCAACCGTGTCTGCTGCTGTCAGCTGAGCAATTCCTCCCACCGGGTGGCCTGTCCACACACGGGCAGCTGCATCCATTGCCTGCAAGAGAGAAGAGAAGAGAATGAACAGAACAGATGCTTTCCACTAAGTTCATTCCACACCCTGTCTGTTTGTGCATCGTTTTTTCATTCGCATGACCAACAAGTTCTCTTTTCTTTTGGGAATGTGAGATTGGGTCGTTCCAAGAAATGGAGGCATGGAACAACGGCTGTTTGTTTGCCCACGGATCGACGTGTGGATGCATCAACAGACATCATTCATCTTTCAATGCCACAGACCACACCCAGATCTGCAATTCCGTCTGCTTCTTCCAAAATGTCATAACTCGACTTTTTTGAAGCAAGCCATCAAGCCCGAAGCAACTCTGACTGACTGACTGACTGACTGACTGACTGACTGCTGACTGACTGACTGACTGACTGACTGACTGACTGCTGACTGACTGACTGACTGACGGACTGACGCACGCGACTGACGCACGCAAGGACTGACCTGGAATGCCTGAAGGATGGCGCTTCTGAGAGGTCCTCTCTCGATATGGTTCTTGATGACTTTCTGCTTCATCTCTGTGGCCAGAGTGAAGTGACGCACGCGAGAATTGGAGGCTTCCAGCTGGTCTCTCAACTCTCCGATCAACACCTCCTGGTCAGAAATCACACGCCAGAGACGTCGCACCTGCACATGTAAGTCGAACGAAACAAAGGGAAAACTAAAGTAAATAGTCTCCTCCAAACAACAAGAGCTCCCTTGTCCAACTGCCCTTCTTCCCATATTTGGACACTCCTTGCATGCAGATCCGTTGATTCCTGTCAGCGTCCAAAAAAATGTGGATCGATCAATACGACACGGACTTGCAGCATCCTCGTGCATTCACTGACCGTAGTGTACTTGTTAGAGAGTCGGGCATTTGTCGTGTGAAGTTCTTCCTCCAGATGCAGCATTGAGGTCTCCATGAATACCGTCGTGCTTCTCATTTCAAGAAGCGCCAGTCGGTGTGCCCCTGGCACGTCCTCCACTGGAATCTGGTTGTCTTCGTAAACATCGCCTCTCTCCTGCTTCCAGAGAACGTGTCTCTTCCCTCCCTGACCCGTAGAAACGCTCCCTCTCTTTTCCTCATGCACTGCAGGAAGGGACCTTGCGACGCTCTCGGCGGTCATCTCTCTCTCCCTTCCGCACTGACGGCTTGAGGTCAAATTTGCCACCGCATCCTGATCCCCCAGTGAGAAGGATTGGTCAGGGGGTCTGCCTACCTCCACCGGGCTGATGGGAGACGGGGGACGATTCTGGTGGGGGTCTGGTGAGTCATCCAGGTGATGGAAGTGCAACCTCATCGATCGAGCGTCTGACTTGGCGGGGGAAGCGACACCGTCTCTCTCTGACCCTCCAGCCGAGGGTGTCACTCCCCTCGACATTCCTGCTCTTCCTGGGGCGGCAAGTTGAGCATTTGGATTCGTGGGAGCTCTGGAGGGGCTTCTGCTCTGTCTGCCGAAGGACATCATACCGTACCCCACTTCGGACTCTTCCTCTCTGGACTCGTAGCCAGACTGCAAAAGAGAGAAAATGAAACAGTGCGCTCAGTAAAATCATCACAGAATCACATTCGACTTGATCAGATCGACATAAAAAGAAACAAAGGGGAGAGGGACGAAAAAGGCCATCGAGCAAAAGCAAACATTGGGCACAAAGAAGTTCAAGGGAATTCAGCAAGAGTAGGAAAATGACAAACTGACTTACTGACCCGGCTTCCACTCCTCGGGAGACCCCACCCTGTGCCGCCCATCGGGGCGCCAATTTGCCTGAGGGGGCCCTCCGTTTGAATTGGGGCGGGCCGGAAGGCCCCACTTCGTGTTAGAGCGAATCCCGCCATGCTGCCTGGCATTGCTGCTTGGTATTCTTTGTAAAGGTCCTGAAGCATAAACTGAGGAACAGGGGACTGAGGCACCTGGGCGTAGCCGTGAGGCATCGAGGCACCTCTGTAATCGGCCGCAAGGGGATATGGAGGGGGGGACTGTTGTTGGGCTGCTTGGTAGTATCCATCCATCGAGGGAGGTTCTTGAAGATGAATTGGGGGGACTCCTGAATATGCATTTTCAGTTTCTTTCCCTCTCTCTTTCTCTGCTTTCTCCTTTTCTGCCTCTCTCTCTTTCTCCTTTTCTTTGTCCTTCAACTCTCTCTCGAGTTTTTCTCTCTCCACCTGCGCGAGCTTCAGTTTTTTTTCAGTTTCCTTGTTCTGCTCCTCCTTCTTTCTCCTCACCTCTTCCTCCTTCTCCTTCTCAGCACGAGAGTTCTTAATGAACTCCAAAATTGCGTTCGACGGATCGACCACGAAGGTCTCCATCCTCCCTTTCCCCTTCGCCTCAATCGACCCTCTCAGATGAAATTTCCAAGGAGGCGTCATTCCAGGAGCACGCTGTTGCCATTCCTCAGCAGCCTGAACAAGGCACGAGTACAGCAGAGAAAGAAGCAGGATGAAGAACGACAAAAAGGGGTGGCAGCATGAAGTACACTGAAAGCAGGTGACAGCAAAACTGAGAAGCCGATGGCAAAAGGCGACTACTTTTCTCACCCAGAGAAGACTGATACGCGCTCCCAAGGAGAACAATTGTCGAGAGAAAGGGCCCACGTGTGCGAAAACAAAATGCACTCTTCCATCAAATCGGAGTATCCGACACAAACAACAGTCACCAGCCACACCGACAGAGACAGACAGACAGACAGACAGACAGACAGACAGATAGACAGACAGACAGACAGACAGACAGACAGATAGACAGACAGACAGACAGACAGACAGATAGACAGACAGACAGACAGACAGACAGATAGACAGATAGACAGACAGACAGACAGACAGACAGATAGACAGACAGACGGACCAGCTTGAGAGGTGTAGAGATATGGATCGCTCCAGGGATTCCATTTTGCTCCATCCTTGCCGAAGTGTTCACGGTGTCGCCGAAGAAGCAGAACCTGTGTTGCCAAAGGAAAGGAAAACAAAATGAGAAGACATAAGACAGACACATGGACGCACCACATATTCTCTCTCTCTCTCTCTCTCTCTCTCTCTTACATACACTCACTCTTTGTTTTATGAACTCACATTAGCACATGCAAACACATATACACAGACACACAAACGCAGGCCCACAAAAGCATGAACGAAAAGAAAATAATGACACCCGAAGAATCACCATGACACGAGAAAACAGAAGAAGACCAAAACCCCCTCTCAGAAGGAAGGAAGGACCGAGGGGTCAAAGGAAGGAAACACTTCCATGCCTTCTTGCCAACGCAACGAATGAACTCCCGAGGAGAGACAAATCGACCGAGTAAATCCCCCCCCCCATCCCCATGTCGCACTCACCGAGGGCACTTCATCCCCACGACTCCCGTGAAGGCAGGCCCCGTGTGCATCCCTATTCGCATGCGGAGGGGTTCTCCAGTCGGCATCTTCAGGCTGCATCCATTCACGGATCCATCCATCCGTCTATCCATCCATCCATCCATCCATCCACCCATCCATCCATCCATCCATCCATCCATCCGTCCATCCATCCATCCAATCGGAGGATGGATACACACACCAGGCAAGAATAGAAGCAAAGTCAAACCAGACCATCTCAAACATAGCGAGAAAATGTCACGCGCAGACAAAGCAGGATGTCGGCAGATAGTAGAGGGACATGCAGGCAGAATATATGGAAGCTGTATGATTTCTTTTCTTTTCTTCTGTTTCCTTCATACAAACACTTAAACACACAGACAGGCGGACTGACTGACTCACTCTTGCACGGCCCTGTGCACAGCTTGTGCAAAGGACAGCATCCTGACGACATGGTTCACGGCCCCATCGTGACCAGACGCGCACATGTAGGCGTCCCCGATGGTTTCGACCTTGTAGACCTCATATTCCTCTGTCAGGAGATCCATCGTGGAGAACAGTTTGTTCAAGAACAGGACCAGCGCACTGGTGGGGACCTCGCTGGTCATCTTGGTGAACCCCACAATGTCACTGAAGAAGATCGTCACCGCATCGTGTTGGTCATGCACCATCGTCTCCCCATTCTTCAGACGGTCGCTCACCTGTAAATCCGACATACATGTATACATCCACACGCACGTACTTATGTAGCGCGAATAGACATATGTATATGTATTCGAAAATCCCCTTTCTGTCTGAGAAACATTCATTCGAAAAGAAGCAAAGAGCGCTTGGCAGAAACGGCGACACGCAGAAAGCAAGGAAGGAAGGAGACGAGGACAACGCAAATAATGTGCCATTTCTGTCCTGTCTGATGTACTTACTGTTATGAAGGAATCTCCATACAGAGGTGATTGGTCAGTTCAGATGGCTCCTGTTCTCTTCCATTCTGTCCTCCTTTCGTTTCTTCTCTTCTCTTCTTTTGTTTTTTCTTCTCTTCTTTTCTTTTGTCTTTTCTTCTTTTCTTTTTTCTTTTCTTCTCTTCTCTCCTCATCTCTTTGGCAATTCGGAAGGAGTTGAAACAGAAAAAAAAGGAGAGCGTGGAGAGAAAACGAGACGGATGCAGTCACGAATCGAAAAAAAACCATGCAGGCTGACGTACCTCTTCAGGCATGATCTTCGAGAGGAGCTTGTGGGACTTTTCGTTTTCGTGGAGGAGGTGCACGGCCGCGTCTCTCATTCTGTTGGTCACCGCAAACCTGGCTTGAAGCTCAAGCTGCAAGAAACAAAAATGAAAGAAGGAAGGTCCACTGAGACAAGAAGTGTGGATGATAATGATGGCAGGGAGACCCGTAGAAATACACAAACATCGCACAAGCACGCGCACTCTGTGGTAAAGTTGGAACAACGAGAGAGAGAGAGAGAGAGAGAGAGAGAGAGAGAGATGGACATAGAGAGGCACACGACCAGGCAGACAATATAGACATGTTTTCGGAAGTCAGGAAGAAGTAGCACGCAAACAACACGGCGAAGAATGTCTAGTGACGCTCTGTTCTTTCTTGGTTTTCCTTTACCTGCCCCCACTACGGGTTGCATGCTACGCAAACACAAACGGGGATAGCAAAGGCAGAAAGTCGGAGACACGGACAGAGAAAAGGAGGGAGGCAGAGACAGGAAAACCCACCATGTGACAGGGTGTGTTGATGACGTCCGACGCGCCTCCCCCCAGGAAGGTCGCTGCTTCGGCCGGGTTGGTGAACGATGAGGACATGAACACGATCACGGGGAGAAGCTCGGCAGGCAGGATTGCACGGACCTGATCGATCGATCGATTGGTTGTTGATCGATGAATGAAGAGAGTGCATGGGAAGTATTCATGCGAGAGATTGACGACAACAAATTCAAGCAAGCAACAGTGCATGATCGATAGTGGATGGATCTGGAGGGTCCGAAAGATGGTTGATTACTCAGGCAGGAGATTGGGGGAGAACAATAGCTAGGCTGAAAAGGGCGGAGCTTTCCGAGAACGAATGTGAACGTGTCAGAGAATGAGTGTCGGAACGGTTGAAAGAATAAAGTCAACACAAGGAGAAAAAAGAGAAGCCACCAAAACCAAAGAAACGTCCAAAAGGCCCATGCGGGCAGACTTAAGTGACGCTGTTCAGATACAAGCCGCCGCCTCTTCTCAGTATTCTATCTGATGTTCCATCTCAAAATCCATTGATAAACCAATAACACAATTTCCATTCCTCTTCACACACACACACCCCACCGACCTCTGTGAGGAACTGCGTTGCCCCTGCATCCCCCAGATTCATCGGAATGTAGATGCAGGCAGGGAACCTGGGCATTCTATGGAGGGCAGCGATGGTGTCCTTCGATCCTGTGGACTGCAGGTGGTCGATGGAGTGACATCAAAGGAAAGAATTAACAGGGGAGGGTGACACAAAGAAAGACAGAGACTTAACATATGTATGAGTGGCCTCTCTCGACCCACCGTTGCTAAACGGAATAGCAGAAATTGAGACACTTTTCTTTTGTGGAGAGAGACAGACGCATCGCAATCACTCCGAAAGAAAGAACATTCGATTACACAAACGAGAGAGTGGCGGCTCAAACGAGGCGGCGTGATATGGAGCAGAGACACAGGGCGTGGAAATCGGGAAAGTATTCCATATATCCATCAATTTATATCAAAGTAAACAGATACCGACATGCAACCCACCCACTTACTTCAATGACAGTATGCCCCATGTCCCTGAACGCTTCTGCCGACTTCGTCGCCGTCTCCTCCCACTTGGAACAGAGGGCGTCTGTGAGTCTAGGGCAGTTGGGAAACGATGCTGTGTCGACCGGTGCGTTCTGAGAGGGTCTCAGAGGCTTGGCGACCATGACTGAGATTCCTGTCTTTTCTCCGATCGTCGTGCTCCCTCTTCTGCTGGTCACCCCGTTCGAGGCCTCCTTGAGTTTGGCCAAAATTTCGGGGGCAAGGTCGTACGCTCGGGAGGCTCCGAAGAACTCTTGTTTTACATATCTGCAATTGATTGAGTGAACGGATGGAAAAAGAAAATGAGGCAACGTAAGTCGTCGACACACTTTTGCCTTACGCGCGTGCCGGCAACTTACAGATATGTACATGTATATGGGTTTGCTCAGTCAGCCATGCAGGGAAAGATGTCTTGCAACATGTATCTTGATGCAGAAAAAGAACGAGTACCAGGAACATCAAACGGTCACATGACTCATAAAAGCCTGTATTATGGAGTGGGATGAGAATTAAGAGAATGTTTGCAATGAAGAAGTTTGAAGGAAGTTCATGATGCACCGACCGTGCGTAGGCTTCCGCAAATGACTGCGCGGTGGTGGATTCACGCACTTCTCCGGAATCCGAGTTCTTCGCACCTCGCAATTTGGCGGTGGCATCTGTGAGGCTGATGTCCCCTTGTTCAGCATCCACCCGCCTGAGGAGCTCAGCAGCCACTGCTGAGGTTCCTGCTCGCTTGGGTGATCTCTGTACATCAGCTTGGGTCGGAGGCTTTTCGTTTTCTGCTGCCTCGTCTATTCGTACTTGTGCCTGCTGGTTGGAGGAAGCCGCGGGTGCAGAATTTGCGGGCATTTGGTTTTTCTTTGGGCTTTTTGGTTTCTGTGGTGGGGAGTCCGGCTTTTTTGCTTCCTTCTTGGCCTTTGGAGCTGGTGTTGGCTTTGCTTTGGGCTTATTTGCCGCCTCTCTGGCTGCTTGTGCGGCCTGGGGGTTTTCCTG
>JAHBMJ010005348.1:7500-15000 GCA_018398765.1 Chromera velia | reverse complement strand
AGCTGCATCTCAAAAGGAGAGAGGGCGCTTTCCTTGTTCGCGCGTCAATATCCGAAAACAAAAATCGCCTTCTCTATGCCAGTCACACCTTCTCCTTACCTAAGCGACCTTTCAACCTCCCACCGTCAAATCAATTTCCATTGAGCTTTCTCATTGTGCCGCAAACTCCTCTGTTTGCCCATCCCTCGATCCAGACTTACGTGCACTTGTTCCTTCGCCTCCATTGCTTGCGACACAGCGCTGATGAAGGTCTCAAACAACTCGACCGCAAGGAAGAAGGACGTCAACACGCTGCAGAGAAGATGACAGAGGAGAACGGAGAGCACAGAGGAAAAAAGGACAGTATGGGGGAAAGCCAGGCGTTGGCTGAAAAATGGGCCGACCAACGGACTTCGTTCCAGCAATTCGGTCGTCATCATGCAAACATCCCTCAGGCAGCCAACCAGATGGTTCTGCAGACTCTTTTCCTGCTTCCTGCCTGCCTGCCATCCCTTGTGGTCTCAACTTTCCTGCCCTCCCACACGCGCACAGCAGAGCGAAGAGAAAGGGAGACCGCCCACTCCAGTACAAGACAAAACAGGACATTTTTACAGCATGGCAGTCATCCATCCATCCATTCATCGACCTTGCGAGCAAACCATGCAGTGAAGGTCGATCAGGGACCTCCAGGTCATCAAGTCATCTTGCACCTCAGTTGTCTTCTTAGAAGTGTCTTTCTGCCGCAGTGTGTCCTCTGGGTCATTTGTCTTTTTGCCTCTTCTGCTCTTGCCATTCGCCTTGCTCCCTGCCGCTCTGCATCTATGCCATTCCCCTCCCTCACACCAGTGCATCCTACAGAGAGGCAGACAACCTTGAAGGAAGATGTACCTTTGTAACCTACCCTTTCGAGCAAACGTCCCCCACGCACCAGAACGCCATTTCGAAGTTGACGGAAGTGATGTCAAAGAACGACAGGGTGTAGTTGATTCCGTATGAGAAGTTCATTAGAATGAGGAACCACACAAGGCCCGCCTTCAGCACATGAAACGGTTTCCTCAACTCAGCCGGATAGTGGGCGTCGCTCTGCAGTCCCTTCCGACTTGGGAATAGCGCCATCCAGTAGGATGAATACATGAACCCGATCCAGCAGAATGCCAAACACCCAAACCGAAGGAAAGGGTTCGATGTCATGTGCGCCCAGAGAGCGATCTGGGTATACACGACCTCCAGGAGGACGGGAGGAAGAACCTCCTCATACGGAACGCAAAAGAGACCAGAGCCCAGCTGGTACATCAGCAGGGGGACATGAGTCGACCAATCAGCGGTCCTGCAACAGTACCAAAAAACCACAATAGAAAGCGTGCCTTCAGACAGTCCAGCATGTTGCAGGTGGCGTTCCTGCATGTACATGCACACAAATATATAGGTCAGACACTCTGGTTTTTCCTCACTCACCTGTGAGACATGAAAGGACGTCCGTTGACCACGTCCACAACGATGGGTGCGCCTGCCCTCATGAACCCGTACGACATTAGCAGCCAAACGAGAATGAAGATAGAGATGGGTGCCACACGGAGGTTGTTCCACTGCGACTTCATACTGAAGACGAAAATCAAAACAACGTTCGTTAGAATCATACACCCAATGGCAGGGAAAGCATATTCGAGTTGGTGGAGCCATAATTCTGGCACCTCGTCCCTCGTGAATTTGGGAAGGTCGCACGCTTGTGCCGTGCACATGAGAAGCAGATTCAGTGCCAAAAGACCCGGGACAAAAAACGGTTCTGTCCGAGACACCAAAGAGGACTTTGGTTCAAGGACTGGGGGAGTTGTCCCCGACTCGTGCTTCCGTGGACTGCTCATTTCTGCTGTTGTGTGAGTGCTTTCTGTGTGAGCTGGTGCCTCCTTAGGGCTCTGTATTCCTCTTTTCCGTCCCTTACCGTCGGATTCACACAAAGTCATGCAGAAAAGCTGTCAAAATCAACTGAGAGGCTCGACGAGAGTCGAGTGTCAATGCATGCATGCATGTGAGAGAACGCGGTAATCCGCGTGCATGCCTCAGCGGGCAGCGCTGACAATTAATGGATTACAGCTATAGGCCCCAGTAAAGAAAAAGTGCATAACACCATGGAATCCGCGGCGGCGCGGGGCCCCCGGCTGCGCCGCGGCGGCCCGCGCCACTTAAATCAGCGGACCATGCACGCGCGCGCCGAGCATCTCATGATCACCTCTGTGCATGGTCTCGTGCAGTTGTTCGATGTTGTTCGCTTCGATCGTCTCCTCGTCTTCTCCAGATTCTCCTCCATTTCTCCTCCTTTTAATCACAGTGGCAAACTGTTCGCGATATTACAGCTGTGACGGGACACTTCTGGCGCACGCACGAATTGTGACGGGAGCAAGCTCTTAACAGTGCTTGACAAGCTTTTGCCGCCTGATTTTCGGGACCGGCGGTCTGATTTTCTCTTTTGAAGTTCACTGTCTCCGCAGCCCGCAGAGAATTCTTTCTGGGAGAACGCAGGGGATCGGTACACCTCCGTTTGCGACTGAGAGCCGTGAGGGAGAGAGTTTGAAGGTACGGCAATGAGCAGCGACGAAGAGAGAGGAAACAGGTCAGCGTTGAAAGTCAGAACCACATACACGTTTCATCACAGCACAACGTATCACCGCAACATTCAACGAGCGGAAGGCTGGTACGATCGGTTATCAATACGGGAGAAGAGCGTTTAAGAACGCAATGCGTGCGAGCAAATCCAGCCACACTCTGAAAAACAGATAGCTCTCAGCCGTAACACAATTACTTGTGATCAGGTAGTCAGTCTGACTGAGAGACTTTTGAAGACAGAAAAGCATTTGCACCGCCCTCGGCCTTTCCACTGTCCTCCGTCGTTCCTCGTTTCTTCATCCGACTTCTTGCTCCTTTCCCCTGATGTCTGACGTTTCGAAACTGGGCAAACTGAGCCACACATCTTCCGTGTTTGAGTGGAATCATTTATGTTCCTTCTGTTTTTCTTCCAACAGACACAGGGGAAGGGGAAGTCCCCGATACGACAGGGAAGATGACAGGGACAGGGACATGGGCAGGTCAGTTGACAGACCTGTCTGGGAAGGAGTCAAGCCTTTACCTGGACCTTTCCGCGCTCAAGTGATCCATTCCTACCCTTTCTGTATTCTGTTTCAGGGCGTGCGTGTGATCTGATCTTGCTGTACGAACCGACGTCCCTTTCTGCTGCAGGAATGGGCGAAGAGGCAGTCCTCGGTATACGCTCCGTGACGATCCTCGAGATGAAGATCCTCGGAGGTTGGTTTCGTTGCTTCTTCAATTGATTGATTCATTCTGGTGTCATGCTTCTTGCGTGCTCTGCCCTCTGTCCGTTCTTTGTTACTGCTCCTTCAGTGGTGCTGCTGTTTCGCCCCCCCGTGCCTGTGTGCACCTGGCTGGACTGAACTCTTTCCCTGCATTTGTGTGTGTGTGTGTGTGTGTGTGTGTGTGTGTGCAGGTCCGGCCGGGGAGACTATGACAGGAGGAGGCTGAGCCCCAGGAGGGATGAAAGGTGAGAGAATGGAAAGAAAGGCGTATGCGGGGGGATGGGGGGAGGAGAAGGGGCAGGAGAGATCCGAGTGGAGAACGTGGGACTCCAGAAGGTGTCTAGGTCTTGCTGTGCTCTTAGAATCATGGTTTGACTTGAAGGATGGGCCCGGAACTTCTCCTTTTGTGTCACACTTTGAATTCAACCTTTATTCTGAAGGACAGTCAAACGTGCCCTTTAGCCGTGCCCGAGTTTCGCGCCCGAGATTTTTCTTCGCAAAATGGCCGCTTTGGGCGCGGTGAATCTTGGGCGCACCCGAGATTTCCGAAGGAAAAATATTGGGCGCGAAACTCGGGCACGGCTAAACGGAACGTTTCACTGTCCGCCAGAATACTGGTGCCTGTAAGTTAACGTCTTCCACCACGTGTTCCTTCGTTTTCTTCGTTTGTTTGTTTCTCCCTGCAGAGGAAGAGGGAGGCGAGGAAGCCGCTCGAGATCCAGATCTCCCCGTGGGGGGCGGGACGATAGGGGAAGAGGGGGGGGGCGAGACAGAGACGGATATTCGCGGGGGTCGAATGGGTTCTCCCGTGGAGGTGGAGGAGGGGGGTGGGGGGGTGACAGGAGGGACAGGGACAGAGGTCCGATGTGGGGCGGAGAGAGGAACCGGGGGGGAAGTGATGACGAGGACGAGAGAGACGGCCGAGAGATGTACAAGGGCGTGGATCTTCTTAGACCGCCTGTAAGAGGACTCAACAAAGACAGCTCCAAGTCAGTCAGGCAGGCACGCAGTGGGTGGGTGTCGTTGGATGTTTTGAACGAGTACAGTGTGGTTGGATCTGGTCACAAATATCGATATTTTATTCACTTCCTCGGTTGGCAGGTTGATCAGAGCTTCTTCGGAGACAGAAAATGAAGCTCTGCTCTTGATTGGGGGGGAGCCTTCGTAGTGCAGGAAGGAAGGGAGGAAGGAAGAAAGAGTGAAAGAAATAAACTCGGGGCTTAAGGGAGTCACACACTCTGCTCCTTCTGTCTGACAGTCTCTCTGCAGCACAGGGTAAGATTCCTAGCATTTTTTTTGTGAGCATTCGCCTTCTGTTTTCACCTCAAGGATACGCAAAAGAGAGGGACGAAGACATGTGGAAACACGTGAATGGGTTCTCTAATCTCATTTAGTGTCGTGTTCTCTCTCTTTCTCTATGTGTGTACGTGTGTGTACGCGTGTGTGCTGTGCAGGGCCGACTGGGAGAGATTCGAAAACTGGCTGCGACTGTGAGTCTGTCCGCCCATCTGCCTGCCTGTCCGCCTGTCTGAAGAAGAAACATATCGCCTGTCTGTCTTTTGTATTCATGAAGAAAAGGAGGGAAAGATACCATATAGCCTGTCTGTCTTTTTCTTGACCCCCGTTTCCCCCTCCGGTATCTCGTTTTTTCTCCTCTCCTCTCGTCTCTTTCTCCCATTTTTCTCTCCGCCCATCTTTGGCTCTTTCTTCCCTCAGTGCAGGGTCTCCCGTGCTCTCTCATTAGTGAATGGTGAGGAGCAGAATGTGTGTGCATCCATACACACACGCATTGAAATGCTTGTCGCAAAGCTCTTTCTGTTGTCGCTGCCTGCCTTCAGGCGGCACGAGAAGCGTATGTGCTGCTCGTTCGACTTCTACTCCATCTGGCGAAAGTCTCCAGAGACGGAGAGGAAGCGAGAGAAAGACGGGGGGGCTGCTGCCGCTGCTGGCGGGGGGAGTCGCCAGAGCGCCGGTGGTCGAGGAAACGCGGAGGGGGCGGAGGATGAAAGTGCTCCTGCTTTGTTTCTCCGACCGGCTGACCAGACTCAGTCAGCTGCGGAGATTCGAGAGATGCAGAAAGAGCGCGACCAGAAGATCGCAGAGGAGGCTCGGAAGAAAGAAAAGGAGCAGGACGGATCCTCAGATAGCAGCAGTTCGGCGGACGAGGGGAGCGACGATGATCGGGAATCAAAAAAGAGAAAGCGAGCGAAGAAGGACAAAGGTGGCAAGCGGGGAAGAAAGGAGAAGAGAAAGAAGAATAAGAAAACGAGTAAGAAGAAGAAACGATCAGGGAAAAAGAATCGAAAGCAATCGGATTCCTCTGACGATGATGATTCTTCTTCCGACAGTTCTGCGTCTGCTTCTAATTCCGACGACGACCGACGTAAGAAACGCCCCAAGAGCCTCCCAGATGAGATGGAGATTCAGAAAAATGGACATATGAATGGAGAGGCAAACGGCACGAAGATGGCTGATGAGGACGCAGGAGAAGATGAGGAGATTCAATTCGTTGAGAAAGCAGGTGCGAGCGTCAGACAGCAAGTCGGCTGGTCTGTCCTTCTTTTCCAGCCTCCATTCTTGCCTCCCTCTCTTTCTCGGTCTCTTCTGTCTCTTCAGTGTAACTGTCTCTTGACTCGTGCTCAATGAACAAACTTTGTTGACCCAACCTGCAGTCTCCCTTTCTATGTATCCCAAAACAGAAGGAAAGAATGTGCATCGTCTGTCCCTGCTCACTGTATGCCAATTTTCCATGAGCATTTCTCCCTTTTTCTCTACCTTTCTTCTGGTTGTTTCCCTTTACGTATCTCGTCCCCCCTCTTCCCTCCCCTTCGCAGTTCCTGTCCCTGATGTGGTCGCTGAGGCAATGGGCCTCGACGAGGACGATTCGGAAGACGACGACGTTGGACCGAAGCCCCTGGAGACTGTGAAGATGTTGCAGAACAAGGACGTCAAGTCAGTCAGTTAGTCAGTCAGTGTTTTCGTCAGCCAAACAATCACTCACTTCGCTTGCATGCAACACAGCAAAACAAATGGATGTATGGACGTATCAGCGAGCCTCTATGTCGTCAGTTCTCTCGGGTCTTTCCCTGCGTGTGCAATTTCTCCTTTCTCAATACGTTACACCCTTTTCTTAAAAAAAAGCTCCACTCCCAAATAGGTGCTTCAAGATTTGCCGCTCCCTTTGGGTTGCCTCTCTGACTGCGTTCCTTCGATTTCGTCCCCCCTTGTGCCTGATGGCTTTTTCATCTGCGGTCTTGATTGAACTCCGTCTCAGTCTCTAGAGGACCATACCCAAAGTTGTCAGTGAGTTTTAATGTTCATGAAAGAAGGACGAGAGTAAACGGAGACGCCCTCCATCGAGAGAGGAAACCTTGATGCATGATACATCTATGTACTTCATTTTGGACTCTCTCTTTGCCCTCTTTCCTCCCCCCCTTTCTTTCCCTCCAGTTACGGAGGTGCCCTCCGGCCGGGAGAAGGTGAGGCGATTGCCGCTTACGTCCAAGCGGGGAAGCGCATTCCCAGAAGAGGAGAGGTTGGCCTGACTGCCGATGAGATCGAGTCGTTCGAGAACCTGGGGTATGTGATGAGCGGCAGCAGACACAGGAGGATGAACGCGATCCGTATGAGAAAGGAGAATCAGGTCAGTCGGAACCTCTTCCACGCCAGGCAGCCAGGCAGAGAGCCAGCTAGTTGGCTCCTTGGTCCTCTGTTTGTCGTCGCATGCAGTCCGAAGGGGAAAAAGGCAAACTACGATAGGACATCTAAGCTGGGCGCTCGGCAAGGAAGTAAGACAGTCGGAGAAGAAGCACAGAAACTAGTGCGAAAAACACAAAGAGACTGAGAGACGAAGAAACCGCATGCATGCTGACGGACTGCATGGGAGGTTTGCGAACATTTCAAATCCGCCTTACCTTCCACGCTGTGCATTTCATACGCTACACACACACACACCTTCTTTCTGGCTTTCTCTGTCCTAGCCACCGAGCCGCAACTGGTCCTGGTCAATCGCTGGTGGATTGTTTCTTTCTTGGTTTCTTTCTTCCTTTCTTCCTTACAGGTGTACTCTGCGGAAGAGAAGAGGGCACTGGCGATGTACAATTACGAGGAGAAGGCGAACAGGGAGTCTGCTCTGATCACAGACCTGAAGGATCTCCTCAGTCAGTCAATGTTTCATTGAGTCGGTTGGGTCGTTCGTCCGTTCGTTCGTTCAACG
>JAHBMJ010005348.1:0-2500 GCA_018398765.1 Chromera velia | reverse complement strand
GGGGCTATACCCCGCCCTGTTCTCCACCTTCACCACCATCACCACCGGGCGCGGAAGCAGAAAACACACCAGGGGCAATAACCTGCCCCACCCCACTACCCCGCCCCCTGCCTCTGCCCCCACCAGCAGCGGACAACGCAGAAAACATAGGAGGACAAAAAGCAGTGACACTACCACTGCCACGCCTGACGCTTCTTTGCGACTGCCCCCCCGTAGGCACCCCTGCATTTCTAAAAACAGGAGGACGAAAAAGGCCGGAACTCATACCTCCACACCCCGATCCCTGGGACATTGGCCCCCCAGCACTGAGTGGAGAAGACTCCTGCCCCGCTGCACTGACCGGTGATGACTCACTGTGCATGCCACTACCTCCAGTCTGAGAGAGGGGGCCATCTACCTTGCCGTACTCACCACTCTTCACTTCGGGCAGATAGAGCGCCTGAAAGTTCATTACAGAGTTTACAGCACGTTTTATCATCAGATCTCATCTCCTTCCATCATGACCCACCGCAGGCGGCTTTGGGAAGAAGCTAAAAAAACATTCTTTTAGAGGCAGTACACGTAAAATGACAATCCGCTGTGTATTCTCAACAGTGAATTTACCTTTCAGGAAAAACTCACTCACAAAGAGCAAACCAAGGATAATCCCTACATGCTTCAAGAACAGTTTAGCTCTTTGCTCTGTGAAAAAACGAACAGCATAATAGCCCTTCAGCATATGTGGAACTTCGTGGACGGCCTCAACAAAAAAATTGGAGGGGAAACGCCGCTCCAACTTTTGAAAAGCATTCGCATACGGCGAAGAGAGAGACGTCATCTTGAACTATAAGACAAAAGTTAACAAACACAGGCCGCTCAAAACAACAAACGCCTCACAGCCACCCACCACCATATGCCGGAGGCGAGTGGGGTGTTTTTTGCCCCCCCTTCTGCATAGAAGACCGGCGCTTTTCCGTAAAAAACTCGTTCTCATAATTGATAAGGAGTTAAAAGCTAAAACTTTGTGTAAAGAGACGTTGTAACGATAGAAAAAGAACTATAGGACAGATTTTTTATACCATTTTTAGAAACATAGGCTGCCATACAAATTTTATAAGTTTTATACCGTTTTTCTTACTATTTAAAACCGTTAAAAAATGGCTTCAAAATCAAAAAAATTGTATGACAGCCTATGTTTCTAGAAATGATATAAAAAATCTGTTCCATAATTCTTTTTTTATCGTTATAACGTCTGTTTACACAAAATTTTAGCTTCTAACTCCTTACTAATTATGAGAACGAGTTTTTTGCGGAAATGTGTCGCTTTAGAGGGGCAAAAAACATCCTATTCACCTCTGGCATGCGACACTGAACTACAATCACTCACTTCAGAAGCACCTCCTACGAACAGACACGATGTCATATATGGAACCCCTTTCATCAAACTCACTTGCCTGCCAATTTTCACAAATTTTCGAAACGTCTAGAAACTTCCCAAAATTGTGACGAGACGCTAATGGCCCCGGCAAGCGGCACACACGACCACCCCGGCACGAGCGGCTCCCTTAAACCATGCACCCCGCCGCGCGCACTGCGCCACCATTCCATGACCCTAAATGGCACCCCGAGGCACTCACCCAACACCGTTATAATTAAGAGTTTGCGCGCGCATGCACGCGCGCGATACGCGCGCGGTGCATGGGGCGAATCGATCCACTTCGCTCATCCATTCGATCGAGGAGCAGCTGATGGCTCATGCAGAAGAGAGCTGCTCAATTGCATGAGGAGCGGCGGTCTATGCCCACATTTTCCTGCCTGAAGAACGGGATCGTATACTCTACTATAATCCGGGATCGAAAAGAAGATGACATCGTAAAGCTTGACTTGTGGCAGGACAGGTTCTACAGAGAACAACCAAGCAAGAGGAGGAATGAGTGCTCTAGACAAGCAGGATGAGGGGGCCGCTCCCCCAGTCCTTGAACCAAAGTCCTCCTTCATAGCTCGGACGGAACCGTACTTCGTCCCTGGTCTTCTGACACTGAATTTAATTCTCCAGTGCACCTCAACAGCCTTTGAACTACCAAAGTTCCCTCAGGAGAAGGTGCCAGAATTATGGCTCCACCAACTCGAATATGCTTTCCCTGCGATTGGGTGTATGATTCTAACGAATGTTGTTTTGATTTTCGTCTTCAGTATGAAATCGCAGCTGAACAGCCTTCGCGTTGCACCCATCTCCATTCTAATTCTTCTTTGGCTGCTAATGTCGTACGGGTTCATGAGGGCAGGCGCACCCATCGTTGTGGACGTGGTCAACGGACGTCCTTTCATGTCTCATAGGTAAGGCAATGGGTGCATGTCTGACCTATATGCGAGGGTGAAAATGCAACAGCCTGTTTATCTAAAGATTCGCTTTTGGCGGTGTCTTATTTGCTTTGCAGGACCGCTGATTGGTCGACTCATGTCCCCCTGCTGATGTATCAGCTGGGCTCTGGTCTCTTTTGCGTTCCGTATGAGGAGGTTC
>JAHBMJ010005342.1:44517-71169 GCA_018398765.1 Chromera velia | reverse complement strand
GGGGGGGGGGGAGAAGAAAACAAAGAAACCGATACAACAATGCAATGAGTGTGCTGTGTGAATGAATGAATGTTTGAGTGAATGAATGAATGAATGAATGAATGAACAAATGAATGAATGGATGGATGAATGAATGAACAAATGAATGAATCGATGAATGGATGAATGAATGGATGAATGGATGGATGGATGAATGAAGGAAGGAATGACTAAACCGGTGGAGCCTGGCTCCTATCAGTCCGTGTTCATGCAACTCTTCTTCATATAGGATAACGTGTTTGGAATCATGATAGGATGGATGTGTGTTTTGTCCGCCTGCCCCTCCCTCAACGACTGCCTTGTCCGCTCAATCAGATGGACTCAGGACTACTGAATTCTCCATGCGGTCCCTTTCGCTCAGAATCTGTTGATCGCACCCGTACCCTCCTGATGCCCTGCCTCTTTTTCTCTACACACGTGTTGCCTGAGTGTTGCATCTTTCTTCGCTGATTCGTTGTCTCGTTCAACCAACCAAGAACCCCCACAAACACACAAACAAAGTTGTCAGCCACCGTGAAGTTGCCCCTATCGAGGCCGCACTGCCCAGTTTGAACACAGCGATTCCCTCAGGCTCCTGCTGTGTTGCACAATGAATCCCCCCCCCTCCGAAGGCGAGGGGATCGATGTTGATCGTCTCAATCGAGCGGTCTGGGTACAGCTCCTTCAGTTTGTTCACTGCTGCAGTGTCTTCCCCTGGGGAACCGAATTGAGGAACAAGAACGAAACCATTACCCACGTAGTAATTGATGTATGATGCAGCGAAATCATCAGACGACCATTCCTGTCGGATGGATTTGGGGTTCGTGATAGTGTGGACGGTCAGAGCACGTCCGCGTGCATCTGTGGCCCCTGTGAGGTCTTCAAGGACCTGCCTGGTGACGTTGTAGTCATACAGAGAGGTGTCGGTTTCGAGGGCAACAACGACAACTCCGGGTGAGGTAAACCTCGCATAGAAGTCGATGTGTCCATCTGTAATGTCTCTCCCTGCAATTCCTGCTGTCCATATGACCTTCTCAATACCCAAAGTTCGTAATAACTCGGCTTCTACGTCCGCTTTGGACCAGCCTGGGTTTCTGCTGTCGATCAGAATCGAGCTTTCAGTTGCGAGTGCTGTTCCTTCTCCGTCTACCTCAATGGAACCGCCTTCCATCGTGAGGTCGGATTCTACAAACTCTACACCACTGAAAAGGGCCACTTGCCAAGCCACGTTGGCGTCGTTATCGTGTGTCTGCTTCCCTCCCCAGCCGTTAAAGTTGAAACCTACGCACTTCAACTTTGCGTTCTTCCACGGTTGAGTTTTCCCATGTTCTGCTACACATGCAGAATAGTTTTCGCAATCATACACAAAGATGCAGGACGTGTCACGAGTCCATAGATCGTCCACTCGCGCCTCTTTTTCTTTCACGTTACTGTTCAGACTCTCATACACAGACGAGTCCGTGTCCACAAGCAGCGTGACAGGCTCATGCGTCGCGATTTGATTGGCAATTGAAACAATCGTTGATTGAACATCTGGAAGCACTTCGCCCCATATGCCCTCACTTCGAGGATACGCCATGTACGTTCTTGTGTGCATCGTCGACTCTTCGGGCATCAACAGGCTGCTTGTGCGGACGAGAACGAGACTGAGGAGAAGACTCGTTTGCCTCATCTTTCCGATACTGAAACAACCCTGCATGGGATAAGCACGAGTGGCGCGGGAGGTGAGATTTTTGCTTCAACAGCAAAATTTTTCAGCGTCTTTGAAGCTGCTGTGCTACAAGGGTTACAGTGGGATGGCTGTATCGAATAATGGAAGACGTTTGAAACGATGGTTCAACTGAGAGAGGTGTGGTCTGTATGCAGAGAGAGAGAGAGAGAGAGGTCAGAATTATATAAGGACAGGTGCATGCTTGCGTCCATGCGCGCGTTTTCCGCATGCATGCATGCATGCAAATTGAATTAAGGTCAGTAAATTTTTCTGCATGCATGCATGCATGCATGTGCCAATCAGCCTGACCTTCATGCAGTACAAATGTGGAGAAGCGCTGTATATGAAGGTCTGCCAGAGAGAAACACGCTCCCACGGCCTTCCTAGCTGCCTCTCCTCCAAGAGTCTCCGTCTCAACACGTGGTGCAGGGAAGGCCTTCATTTCGATATACAGCTGACAGTAACCCAACTGATACTTTCCCTGAAAGAATGCGCTTGCTTCTTTCAAGACTTTCTCTTCTGTTCCTCGCAGCAGGTACCGCTGCTGCCCATGGCCAAACTTTGGACTCTCTGACTAATCCTGTGCTGGTGAAGGGACGCGCTGTTGAGCTGATGAAAGAATGCACAGTCCCAGCCTCAGGACGAGTCGAGCGTTTCGTCTCTGGGGATGTGTTGAAGAGGCACGAAGCAATTGCTATTCCGGAGGTCAAAATGGCAGGGGGGCAAGCTTCCATCTTCAACATTCGCACCCGAAGTGTGCAAATAAGTGAGATCAGCTTCCTTGTACCCGGAGGGCTTCCAGTCGTAAATTCCCTCTTCAATGAGACATCTGCAGCAGCAGCAGCAGTCGGTGCAGAAACAGAAAGAAGTACTGCTGCGGCAGCAGAGGAGAGGAAAAAGGAGAAGAGCAATCGATTGCCCTTCTCCAGGAATGTCCTTCACGGGACGGCTTCAGCACGCCCCGTCGACACCAGAGATAAGAGTGGACCTGGTCCGCTGACCTCTCCGTCTGTCGCTTCACACTTGAGAAGGAAAGGACCGAAAAATCCGTTGGACGATCTGTTTGGCGATCTTCTTGATGAAGAAGAAGACGGAGAGGGAGCAGGAAATCCAGTGGAGGGGAACAGCACGAGCGTTGAGGACCCTCTGGGGTCGTTTCTTGGAGAGGGGACGGGAGAGGAGGGAGTAGGAGAAGAAGGCTCCGAAGATTGGTTGTTCGACGTTGTGTCTGCTGAGGAAATAGCGGCTGCAGATGCTGCAGTGATTGCTGAGGAGGGTGGGAATCCTGCTTCGTCTTTGTCCCCCTCTTCTTCTGCCTCTACTGAGGAGAAAGTTCTCTTCTACCCCTCCGATGCGTCCACTCGCATTGTCATCAACCGGTTGGCAGTGGAGGCTGAATTTCTCTTTACTTTTGCTCCCACGGGTTTGGGTGAGATGTTTGAGGGGACAGGTTCTGTGTCCTTTTCTGGACCCCTAGTGCTGGACCTAGGGGAGGAGGGAATCGATAACTGTGACGCCTCGGGTATCGGTGTGAGGACAGACGACATCGTCCTCAGACCCCAGGAAGACACCGCAAATGCACTCCTGAGCACATTCAAACCTGCATTGACGGTCAGCTGCCATACTCAGATGTCTCCCTCATTTTTGCTTTTTCCTGAGGTTCTTCCACTCTCCAAACATGCCCATACGCAGTTGCATGAATAAATTGGTTGAGGTTTAGAGGAAGGCCGAGTGTGAAAAAAAAACGAAGATCGGATGAGAGACGAAGAGGTTAGCACACGCTTGGACAGTGAGGTCAATTAAAGATAAATGCGGACGGTTTAAGGAGAAGCCAGCGCGGCCTTGCATGCTTCCTGGGAATTTTTACCAAAACGATAAATTGACGATGTAAACTCCTGGCATGCAAATGACGGAGGTACAGGCGTTCCCATTTCTTGTCCTTTCTTCATCTAGCCTGGTTCACGTTCCTGTCTCGTTGCTTCCGTGGATGCTTACAGGCCGATGCTTCAAAGACACTCCAGAGGCTTGTGTGTGGGCACGCGGTCTCTCTGATGGCAGAGAACAATCACGAAGAAGGGGGGGAAGTTGAGGGGGGAACTTCCGGCTTTGCGATCAATAACCAGTTTTTTATGAGGTCAGCCTGACAGAACGGCAATCTTTTGAAATTTCGACGTGCCAATCTACCTGTTGCCTGCCCACCTGTCCATCGTTTTGACGACGCTTTTTGTTGGGCCATGTGAACTTTCCATTATATCTCTCTCAGCCTGTCCCCGTGAATGCACGCTTGTGACCCCCCTTGTAAGTCCGTCTGTTCATACGCCAGTCAGTCTGGTCTTCCTTCCTGATTGTGGGCGCTCATTTCAATCGTCTCAATGAGGTGTACCTTCAGAAACCTGGGACTTCTCTGTTTCGTGGCCGGTCTCATAGTCGGGAGCGGCATTGGTCTTTTGAGCTGCTGCCTGGCTGGCCACTCGAGAGCCCTCCCAAAGCATGGGCTCCTCCACTCGTGCTTCGTCAGGTGCCCGTGTTGGAAGAGAACGCGGTGTGGTCAGCGTCTTTGCAGGCCTTGCGCTAGCAGAGTCCGGGCAGAGGAAGAAAGGGGAAGGTCGAAAGGGGAAACAGAAAGCCACACCGAAAGCTTGAGTCCTGTAGGAGACGGGAAGACAAAAGAGTCAGGCAATCCTGTGATGAAGAAGAAACAAATAGGAAAAGAAAAAGGAAATGAAAGCCGACGACAAAGACCCTCTCTGTTGACCCTTTTCTCTGCAAAGACCACCATGGACTTTGCACAGTCTCGTCTGGAAGGTGACGGACAGGGAAGCTCTAACGCTGTCAGTGGGGAGGGAGTTGGTGTCAGGGGCGGTGAGGCGGGTGTGGAGGAGCAGCCGGTCGAGAGAGGCCCAGACGACCAGTCCGAGCACACTTTAAGTGCGGGTTGTGCCGATGTCACACTGTCTGTTGCACTATCAGTTGAAGAAGGGATGGAGACAGAAACGGAAATAGAGGTCGATCCACCCTCCTTGCAATTGCAAAGCAGGCAGGGGCACTCACAAAGAGAAGAGAGGGGAAGAGGGACTCCTGAGTCCTGCTCACACAGAAGAATGAAAACGCATGCTGGTGGAAGAGGAATAAAAAGCTCCCATCTGCGGTCACTAACAGCAGGAGGCACTGTGCATGGACTGGCACCTCCTCGTACTGGCAGTGCAGTCCTTCGACTCGATTGCCCACACAGAAGGGGAGAGGCAGAACTGAAAGAAGAAGAAGAAGGAGCAGTTGGGGGTATCGGAACAGAGAGAAGTGTTTCCATTGTATGACAGATCGATGGAAGCAATTACGGCACTCACACCGAAGCAGCACATCAAAACAACCCTGCCAAGCCAAGGCTGAACCTCACTCACTCGCCCCTCCTACAGAGGCCCTGCAGCAGTTGAAAGAGCCAGGGGACAGGGAAACAAAAAACGTCCGGGGAAGGAATTCTGAGAGCACAAGGAATTGAGTGGAGCAGCGGCTCTCCATCAATATTCCTTTTCTTCTTGTCTCTTTCTTTCTTTCTTTCTTTCTTTCTTTCATTCATTCATTCACGCAAGGCTTCCCTGTCGGTTGTTTGTCGTGCACTCGGTGATTGGTCTGGTCAATGTATAAATGATACGCACCTTTCCAGTCTGTGTGTGTGCATCCGTGCGTGCGTGCGCGCGCGCGCGCGCGCGCGTGTGTGTGTGTGCGTGTACAACTTTTTGCCATGCCCGTCAGTTCTCTGCCGATGCGGTCTCTGCAAACGAAAACAAAGGAAACCATGTCTGCTGATGCGGTCTCTGGAAACGAAAACAAATGAAACCATGTCTGCTGATGCGGTCTCTGGAAACGAAAAGAAATGAAACAATGTCTGTTGATGTGCTCACTGCAAATGATAAACGATGAATCGTTCGAAAAAGGGACTGAACAGATCACATAGGAGAGCCTGAAGACGCATGCATGCTGTTGACAAAGGGGGCATTCACTGAAAATTTCATTTTAAACGAAGTCAGGCTTGTTGCAGTAAGAAGAGATTCTTGCCTTTCCTTTCTCTTTCAGTCGGCCTCTGTCGAGGGATCGATCAATCACTTGTAAGGCGTGACTTGGCGAATGAAGAAGCACGTGAATCAAAGTGGGTATGAAGAATGGAAAGAAGTTGAAAAAGTCATGCAATGAATAGCATCTGACCACCATCCACCCATGTACCTCGGTGATTTGGCGCTGATCAGAAAGTTCATCAATGCTCCGAGCCTTTCTTTGCGCACAGGAGTTTGAAAGACGTTTCACATCAATAATCAGTCCATCCATCCTTCGTTCAAAGGGAGGGTATGTGGTTTTGCAGACTGTCAAACAAAAGCACAAATCAATTTGATTCATCAACCGGGAAAGAACCGCGATCAGACGAAAGCAATCTTGGTCGAGCACCAACCGGCATCTTGCTCTAGACAAACAAGAGAAAGTCGAATCCGATGATCCGATCCCGTCTGCGGGAAAATTCCTCTTTTTGTTTTCGGGTCTTCGAATGTATTGAAGAATTCACATCCACGCTTTTGTCTTTCTAGGTGCACCTTGAGACTCAAGAGGAGGAACATCCTACAAGATGAAAGATGAGGCGCGGGCGAAAGAAAGTTTGGGTCCGGAGGAGAAGATTCTGGGAGAAGCTGTAACAGTTATACATTTGAGCGAAGCAGCCGAAGCTTGGAAGAAATCGGAGCAAAGGGGACGGAAAAAACGGTCACCTGAAAGTTCAGAATACAAAGCCAGGGACATTTAAGGCGCAGACATGAATGCAAACACATGCAAAATCGGGTTGCAAAAGGCATTCAGAAAGTTGCACAAGGAATTCATGCACCAACGACGTCAATCCAATTTAGTTGGAAGATGTGAATAAATCTGATTGTCGGGTCTGGTTCATTATGGTAGTCCTTAATTCGTCTTTGCATTGCACTCTTCTTTTCTCTTTGTAACCTTTGTCCGTCACCGCCACATGATTTTTATTTATTCATTCATCCCCTTACTTCATGTAATTATTCTTTTTTTCGAAAACTTATGACAGAACTTTACAACATTTGTACCGATTTTTGCACAAATAACGTAAGTATAAAAAAAAAAAAGAATAGAACATTCATATAGGTATGAGATCCAGAGTGAGAAAAACAGTGAAAAATATAAATAACCAAGTCAATTAAAATGAGTAGTCAACAAACCAATGTATACCTAAAATTTTTATTAAACAAATTAATAAACACATTAATTCTTTGCTATCAAATCAAAGACAATCGAAGGCAATATATAGCTTTTAATCTGTATTATACAAAAAAATATTATATAATTTTTTTTTCAGTAAAAAGTCTCTAGAAGAGATTCATTGAAGAAGACCTAGTTATCCCTCAATATAGTACATGTAGAAAATATGAATCGAACCCCACTCCCCGGTACTCCCTGGTACTCCTGGTACTGATAGCAGCAACGACCTAGCTTGTTAGCCTTGTCTCGTCTCGTCTCGATGATCGGCACACTTTCGTGATGGTCAAGTTTTGTCCACTACGGTCATGCACGGTGGGGCGCCGCGGGCGGGTGGCGGGATCCGAACGATGATGATATTGAGCTCACCGCCCAGTCTTAGGGGCGACGGCATAGGTTCAATCCCTAGAAGCGTAAACCTAAGGCAAAGCCTGCGTTCAATTCCTAGGTCAAGGAACCACGGCCATGACCCCTAGTGAAGACCAACGGCTGGAGGACACGAACGATGATCGGAGTAGACAAAAAAGAGGCTCAAGACTTGCAAAATGGCCTGCCAGCGGTGAGATATTCCGAGCTCAAATCAGAATACCAAGAAAGATCGACTTCAACCTCGGAGCACAAAGACAAAAAACAGAACCCGAACCTTACTGGCCGCATGGAGTATGGAAAAAACATACGAAGAAATGTGGGTGAAAGTTTGAGAGCAACAGTACAAGCAAAAAGAATGCAACGAACCAGCAAACAGATGCATGGTAGTACACTTTCCCGCGGCACTGTAAGAGCTCTCCCCCAAGGAGAATCAATCAGGGAAACAAAGACGTGGTGCCGAGCACGAGACATGCCCACAGAGTGTCTGATACCTATACAACTGTCGCCAATTGCTCACAGAACGCGGGGCCGGCCGGCCACGAGGCCTAGCTGCCGCCGCCTAGCTGCCGCGCGCGGCCGCCGCCGGGCTATCATGCATGCAGCCGGCCATTCAAGAGCGAAACACAAGAAAGTCCGATGAGAAACCGCCTGGCACGTAATCTATTAATATCGTAATCTTGCTTCTCGGGATTTCTCGGGCACTGAACCGGCGGGAAGAGTGTATACTGCATAGATGTGGAACCTTCCTGTATGGTGTTCTTGTAGAACATCTTCCATTTCTGGACTGACAGTCTGCCTTCTGCTTGCTCTGTGAAAAATGGAAGCGGGAGTTCCGTCGCTCAGCAACTCTCTGCACATCCTTTCGTGGAATTGCGCGGGATGGTCCACAACGTACCATTTTGTCAAGCAGTACTATGGGTCGCTTTCGAACTATTTGGAGCGCCACAGGGCGGACATCTTCTGCGTTCAAGAGTAAGTTCGCTTGCCGTCTCGTTTTCTCCGTCTCCGCGTTTTTCTTTCAGAAAGATTCCATGTGTTTCTCTTTGTGTGTTCTTGTGCAGAGCGAAGGTGACGAATGATAAGCTGCGAAGAGACCCGAAAAGCGTGGGGGCCACAGAGGAGGGCTGGGACTCCTTCTGGGCGTCGTGCAAGCAAACAGCCAAGAGGGGATTGATGGGGTACAGCGGAGTCGCCGTGTGGGCCCGTAAGGGCCTGGTTCGGCGTGCCGACTGCTCCCCGTTTCGCCATTTTGACTCTTGGGCTGACGATGAGGGGCGCTGCCTGGTCATTTGGCTGGAGAAATTTGTTCTATTTAACGTGTACGTTCCGACTTCTGGGTCTGCGTATTCACGCATTCCAGAGAAACTTCGTTTTCTGTGGGCACTCCGAAAGCGTATGTGTAAGGTGAGAAAAGAGTCTGGGCTCCCTGTGGTGCTCGTGGGAGACTTGAACGTTGCATTTGAGAAAGAGGATGTTTTCCACCTCGATCGTCTTGTGGACGTCCCACTGTTGCGAAAATTGGCAGAGATCGAGGTTTGCAGGCAGAAAGGGGTGGGGAGGGAGGTTGAACCTTCAGTTGTTGAGGAGACGGCGGCTTTGATAGAAAGACAGTGCGAAGCTTGCAGCAATCCTTTCGGCGCCTCTTTGCGCAAAGAATTGGAAGAGAGAGTCGGGGGATCTCAGCACCGTGGGCCCGGAGCTCACGGTAGTTGTGGGGGACAGAGGGAGGAGAGTATTGGTGCAAACATTGAAGAGGGGGCACCCAAGCTGTTGCGTCTGCTTCTCCCCTATTCCCTCATTGAGCGCTTGGCAAAGGCTCTTCCTGAGGTGGAGCGGATGGCAGAACAGTTGGAGTGTGTCCGCGTTCCTCCGAAGAACAGCAAAGAGGGCTCGGGAGTGATCGGAGCGCGGAAGGACGAGTCGTTCAAGGGTATGGTCAACGGTCCTCGAGGGAAGTCTCAGATAGGAAAGACGATGTAAGTGCGGGAGGTGGTGGTGCTAGGGCAGAGATGAGTCGATCGTTTGGAATGACTGTTGCTCGTCCAACAAATTCCTTTTTTCACTCTTTGGCTCTCTTCGTTTTCTTCCGCGGAAGGAATGGTCTCTCTTTGTCTCTCACACTCATACTCACTCTCTCTCTCTCACACACACACACGCCCTCACACTCTCACGCAGACAGAGGAAAGCACGCAAACATGTGCACATGTGACTTTCATCGTCCGCTTGTGTCTGGTGCATCGGCTCCCTCGCTCATGCAGGGACAACGACTGGGAGGTGAATATCCGCTTGCGCATGCGCTCCCTTCGTGTGGCGTTGGGGGAGCACTTCGAGAAGGCCGGGGGGGGGAGGATGCGAGAAGAGGCCGAGAGAGAGAGGGGAGGCGAAGAGGGGGGGTTGTTCTTCGAGATCGAAGACGAACTGTCAGTCGGTAGAGAGAGTGGGGGGGAGGAGGTTGGAGTGGGTGATGCGACTGTTACCGTTTGGAGGGCAAATGTGCTCTCAATTTCGCATCTCTCTGACTTTCTTCGAGCCGCTGGGTGTGCGTTGTCAGATGAAGAGAAGGCCCAGTTAGCCTTTGCCTCTGTTGTTCTGCACTCTGATCAACAAAGGGCTGAGGGAACGGTGGAGGGGGGGAAGGTCGGGGGGATTTGCGCTCGTTCGTTGACGTCTTCTTACTTTAGTCCGTGCATCCGTTCGTTTGTCCGTACGTTAATTGAACGAGACGGAATGGTCGATTCCTATCGGCACACACGGGGTTATTCGGAGGCCGAGCGATTCACTGCGTGGGAACAGTACACGAACAAGAGATACAGCAATGAGGGGGTGCGGTTGGACTATTGTGTCATTGATGGTTCTCTTCTGCCTGCTTTGAGAGCGGGGGCTCCATCAGGTTCGGGGGTGATGGCATTGATGCGGGGGGGGAGTGAGAGGGAGGGAGGAGGAGGAGGAGAAGGGAAAGAGGGAGAAGACAGTTGGTTCAAGAAGTGGCGTGCAGCATGTGCAGAAGGATTAATGCTCTCAACAGCAGGAAAGCGGTGGGAAGCGGCGCCGAAGGATGGTGGGGGCATGGCAGAGATGGTCCCCCAGCCGCTGTTGGATTCCCAATTTGGTTCTCCTTCCACGGGGTTGGTTTACACCCCCCCCAGATACTCTGACCACATCGGCACAGGTCTTGTGTTTGAGTTTGAGGGGGGACTGCAGGGGTGTCGTTTGGAGACAGACGACCCCCAGACGAAGGCTGCACAGCCCCACAGACAGTGGAAGGGTATAACGTCGTTCTTCAAGAGAGCAGTGCCAGTCAGTGAAGGTGGGGGAACGTCAAAAAGTTCCCCCTCCCCATCCCCCACTCCTGTAGAATTAGAATCAAACACAGCAACAGTTCTCCCTTCAGCAACCGACCTAGGCCTGCGAAGGAATGAGGACCCGTGGGTGACTTCCGGGGAGGTGTCTGCCTGTCCCCCTCGCGCTTCAAGTTCCCGTTTGGAAGCTGGCCCATGTGTAGAGAGAGAGGGGGTGGGCAGAGAGGACTCACTGAACGGAGGGGCATCTCCAAGTCCTTTCAGTGAAGTCAACGCCGAGTCACAAGAAGAAGCAAACGGGGCGAGAGGGGTGTCGGAAGCAGCAGATGATGAGAAGAAAGTCAATGCACCGAAGATCATTTCGATCGAGGATGACGAGCCTGATGAACTTGGAGAGGGGGGGGGGATCATTGGAGAGGGAAGCTTTGTCGGTCAAAATGAGGGGGTCAGAGAGGGGTCTGAGAGGAATCAAATGAAGAGACCCCGGGAGCCGTATGTCTCTTCTTCCTCTTCTGCGTCTTCTTCTTCTTCCTTCATTAATGGAAGCGCGGTGCAGTCCAGAGGTGACAGTAGCAGCAGCACCACCGCATTCACAGATCAGCACAGCCAACCTGCAGAGCCTCCCAAGGGTCCATTTGAGCCTTCTGCTTCTGCGTCTGCCCCTCCTCCCGGGAAGAGACTGAAGGGCCCTATCTGCTTTTCAAACGCCCTCCCCCCCCACGTTCCGTCCTCGGGGGGGAAGGCGGGTGGAGGGAGTTCAGGGCAGAGAGGTACACGAGGAGCATCCGCGTCGCAAGGAGGAAAGGGAACAAAGAAGACTGGTAGCATCTCAGCTTCAACCGCAAAGCAGCGCGGGGGGGCGTATAACGGGAACAGCATTGCGAAAGCAAAGCAGCCTGTTCAATCGAGATTGACCTCGTTCTTCAATGTCGGGGCTGGCACGAAAAAGTGACTGCATGTCACTGAATTGGCAGAACGATTGACTTGAAACCGGATAATGGTCCACATTTGAAACCAAGTAAGCTGTCAAATTAAATTTGAACCTCGATCTAAGCGTAATGTCTGAACAATCGTTTCAAAAAAATGAGCAAAGCTCGGAGCAACGCAGACGTACCCAAAAATATATGTAGTATTTATTATTACATTGAAAATCACCCGATTCTGGGACTAGTTCTGGGATTATCATCTGTGCGATTTACTATGATAAACTAGATCATTATAACTGACCTTATAACACTGCACATGCAGTACTATATGGTATTTATATCTTATATTAACCCAGAGATTGGTCTAGAGATTGCTCAGATTGGTATCATAACTTGATTCATAAGCTTAATCCTAATTAGCTGAAAGCTTACCCCGTTAGAACTAAGTTTTCCAAGTTATCATAGTAATACGTACTACACTAGGTACTACACTGATTTAGGAATGACTCAGCCTGAGTCGGATTTGAAGTATAAATGCTATATCTTTATTTAACTTCTAATCTAAGTCATAGTCTCAAGCTAATTATGAGTTTCATATTTTTTTTCTTTAATTCAATGAAAAGCGTTTTGACATACGTTGCTCTCTAAAATTTTTCTTGAGCCGTATAGAAATTTAGATATACTTTAGTCTACTTTAGTCATTCCTCATCATTATCAGCATACGCCTTCATCATCAGCCTATTTCTTGGCTTCTAGCGTTTAGCTTCCTCTACCATCATAAAAAAGAATCTATGGATTTTAACTTCTAGACCACTGATCATTTTGGGTAGGAATGGGTAGGTTCCTATAGGTAGTTGCATTTTGGGCACAATTTTGTTAGTCAGCGCTGTGTTGCGGACACTGTCGCGCGGCAAAATGCGCGCCTGCCTGCCCTTTTTTCGTGAAGCGCGTCTGGCAGACGTAACAGAACGAACAGCCGCAAGTAGTGCACCTCATATGATTGTTCATTCCATCTTTTGCCACACGCCTCTGGCACTGCGGACAGTGCTTGAATGTAACAAAAAAATGGAAACGCTCTTGGACTCTTGGAGCGCCCCCGGGATCGTTGAAAAACGCTTCCCCACCCCCGTGTTCTGGATCCTGCACAAATTCTCAAACATGCAGGCACCCACCACACACACAGACACAGACACAGACACAGACAGAGACAGACAGACAGACAAACGTCTTTTCATAAATGCATGTGTCTGTACATACACGCGTCTACGTGCACACAGACACAGACAGACACATACACGCACACGCACAGAGAGATCGTGAGTGAGTGAAAGAGAGAGAGCGAGGAAGAGAGAGAAGAAAAAAAACGGATAGATGGATGGACAGAGAAAGAAAGAGCGAGGGAAGGAGGGAGGGAGAGCACGAGAGACACAGAGAGAGAGAGAGAAAGAGGGAGGCAGAAAAAGACCGATGAACCCGTTGTCTTCTGACTGTGGCAGCAACTCCCTTACTGGCAGACCAGACTGACTTATTGTCTGCATGTCCGACCACCCTTTCTTTCACTAGCTGACTGACTTGGAGGAGCTGATGCCGCTGTCTCGGATTCATCATTCTTCTGTTCCACCGCTCAATTTCTTCTTCGTCAAACATCGCGCATCTGGACGCACAGAAGATGCGCGCAAGAATCAAGTGAGTGAAAGAAAGAAAGAAAGAAACAAACAAACAAAGAAAGAAAGAAAGAAAGAAAGAAAGAAGGAAACAAACAAAGAAAGAAAGAAAGAAAGAAAGAAGGAAGGAAAGAAGGAAGGAAAGAGTGCTAGAGCCACCCGAGTGCGGAAGGGAGAGCAGGACCCCATCCCACACTTTAGGGAGGGAGGGAGGGAGGGAGGGAGAGAACCTAGGTAGACGGACAGAAGCGTATGTGAGGGGCTGGCCACGGGCATGAATTGTGAATGGTACAAAAAAAGAGATCAGATCCTCACAGTGATTTCAAAAATTGGTGTCAAAAGTCAACTGAAGCACTCACACAATGAATGGCCAAGCGCGAAACATGTGCTCATTGGATCTTTCTGAATGACATAAGTCAAGTGAAGCCACGGAAGGCAATTGGATGCATTTGCCAAAACACTCTCAGATGTGTTTGGTTTCACGCGTCCGACAGGCAAAGCAGTCACATGCACTAAGAGAGAAAACTTCTTCATCGTCTATCGATTCGTCTCTGCCTCGTCTTCACATCGGGTTCCCAACAAGGTTCAACGAAGGGGGGCACAGAAAGAAAAACGATTGACTTCGGGGGCAAACTGATGTATGAAACAAATTCCCACACACATAAGCGGTCAATCAGACAGACAGACAGACAGACAGACAGACTAGACAGACAGACAGACAGACAGACAGACTGACTGAACAGACAGACAGACAGACAGACAGACAGACAGACTAGATAGACAGACAGACAGACAGGCAGACAGACAGACAGACAGACAGACAGGCAGACAGGCAGACAGACAGACAGACAGACAGACAGACAGGCAGACAGACAGACAGACAGGCAGGCAGACAGACAGACAGACAGACAGACAGGCAGACAGACAGACCTCCCATGGCCGAAGTGATCATAGCCCCAGATCTCAACCATACACAGCCAGCAAAACGACGTCTGGCAGGTGCTACACTTCTGCACGAAGAAGGGAAAAGAAGAAGAAGAAGATAGGCAGAAAGAAAGAAGAGAGCAATGCTTTTGTGACTAGAATTCTCTGCGCCAATCTAAAAGAAGAGACACGCAGATAGATGCGCAGGGGGCCGGCCACTCTGGGGGCTCCTGCCAGGCGTCTCCGCCTGCGCGACTTCATGCGTAGCTGAAGCTTGCAGCCTCTCTTTCTTGCTTGGAAGGACGAAAAAATGATGCAGCCTCACACAATCCCCTACTCCTCCTCCACCCTCCAAACCCTTCAGAGATGGAAAGCGGTGAAGAGAAGAGGAACACCGATCGATGCATGGACAGGGAGGGATCTCGAGTGACAAAAAAGAGAGATGACGATGGAGAAGAAGAGACAAGAAAGGCCGGCCCCATGCATGCATTCTTATCTGGCTGTCCTTCCTGTGTTATGGAGGGACTCCTCGGCTGACCATTTTGTTGCATCCTTCTGTCTTCTGAATGGCCATCTTGCAATTCGGACACTGCACGTATTGCATGTTGGATGGATGGAAGGAACAGGAAGGAAATTCAACACACAGGCAAGGCCGGGAGAGGCAGGGAGGCAAGGAGGAACGTGCGGCTGGCCAATTAAACAAACAAACGTCTTTTCTGTTGTGCTCAGCGTGCGGGGATGATTGTCTGTCAATAATGTCGTTCGCATGAAGACTCTTTGGAGAGGTCCTTTTTTTTTCAGGTCCTTCTCCCCCTTTGTGAGAGAGACGAGACAACAGAGGAGGGGGGGAAAATGAGAGCTACCGATGGGAAGGAGCTGCATTCATTCATCCATCAACCCACCACACACACAGACAACCCCTTTGACCGAAGAACCAACCGATTTCGATTCCGATTGAAGCCACTCCAAGTTCAATTTCTCGTTGGCCAAATTCATTCGCGCCCGGACGTATTCCTCTCCGCTCGCCTGTTTTCGTTTTCTCTCACGCACAGGAAGAAAGAAACAAAGAACGAAAGAAAATGAATGCTCAAGCATCATGCAAATCTGCCATTGACTGACAGAACTGTATCCGAATTCAAACGCTAGACTCAAGTCAGAATATCACCAGATGAACCGCTCTGGAAAAGGATCACAGAAAGCTCACCGACAGGCTGAAAGACAGAAGTGGAGGCAGCACACGCACAACGCAGATGAAAAGACCCACAAAGGGACGCCGGAAGGAACAACAGTTAGCATGAGACGTGGATGGAGGAACATCGTAGAGTGACGTGGAGGATCGATGGAGACATATGATGCATGACTGTCTGAAGGGACCAATTTTGAACAAGCAAATGAGGACACTCGGGTTGCACATGTCAAAAACAGCAAAACAGATCGAGAGTGAGAAAGAGTGGATGCTTGAAAGGACAGCACACAGAAGAGGAGAAGGAGAAACTTAAAAAAAGCGATCAGAGGATTATCTTGTGAGTAACTCCACCCCTCGACAGACAAAGACACTCCAGTAGTTACATGCGTCTCCAACTGCCATGTCTATCGCTCGATCTGCGCACCCACTCACCCTCATTCCTTTTTGTCTTCGTTCGAGAACTTCCAATCTCTCCTCAGGAGAGAGACAGCCCTTCTCAGGATGGAACACGTCCCTGCATGTAGCCGTGCAGCAGTTTTGCAAGATTGATTCGACACAGAGGAGAGAAGTGCCCTAACTCGGACGAGAGGGAGGAAAAATAGAAACAGAAAGAGAGAGAGGGGGGGGGTGCTAAGCGACAGAGAGGGTCAGAGATGGCAACTTGTCTGTGTGTATGAGACAGGGAGAGAGAGAGAGCGCGCGCTGGAGATTTTCTTTCTCTCGCGTTTTTGTATGAAAACATCCTCCATTCTTCTTCCACCGCTCTCCCCCCCTATATTCGTGCTTTTCTTCCTAATGCAAGGAAAAAGCAAAACCTCGGCGCACTACACGAGATCGGCAAAAAACTTTGGAAGGGCTGGCCGTCTTTTTCTCTTATCCCCGGTACTCGACCTGACTTTTCCTTTTCTACACCATCTCCTTAATTCTTTCATGTGTGTCTAACGGAAGCGTTAATGCAATTCATCCGACATGCCCGCAGGCAGACGGGCAGGCCGAGAGTTTTTTAACCAAAAAAAAAAAACTTCCAGACAAATCTTCCGGACCTGCAGAGACTGCAGAACACAAATCCACAGGTGTCGCACTCTGCCATGTGATCTTCAGGATTCTCCAGTACCGGGTGCTGGGCCCCGTTTGTCTCACACCTGCATGCGCACAGGGACAAAAGGAAACACCCGAATTAAGGCAGGGGCGCAAGCAAGAGAAGTCGAACAACAAGAGGACCTGGGTATGCCCCCCACCCCCCCCACAGAGAGAGAGAGAGACGGCCTCCTTGAGTGAGACAAACAGACAGGCAGATAGACAGGCAGACAGACAAACAGACAGGCAGACAGACAGACACAGCGTATTTGTACCACTGGACAGGCAATGGACAGCAGAAGAGGCTGCTGAAGCATTTCCGTCTGAGCGTTTTCCCACTACAAGAGGCGGAGGTCAGAAGGAAAAACAAAACAGCCACCACAAAGGTGAATTGCACCACGCCAGACAATGTTATTGCATGTTTCTGCATCTCCCGCGCCTCCTTTTGTTCTGGAAAGAACTTCTCGACCTGACCCGACACTGCATGCGCCACCTTCTTTCTCCCCTGTTGTTGACAGAAGGAACGATTCACGCTGTCCATCAATGAATAAAGAGAAAAGGATAAGTGAAAAACAAATCACGCATTCCCAACAGACTTCAGACATAGAGTACTGAAAGGCCAGTGCGGGCACCGGACCTCTAACTAATGAAGCAACGCACCGTGGGCAGTACACCACATCCCCCATTCCGTCCAGAGCTCTCTGCAAAGACAGACGCTCGAATCTCTCCACTGCCTCTGACGACAGCAATGACCTGAGCGTCTCAGTCGACAGCTCCTGTCTGCACTTCTCGGCGGGGCACCGCAAAGCTTCCAACGTTCCCTCTGTCACGTGAAGTGTACACAAATTCGTTAGGCACTCGCGGCAGAACACGTGAGAACACCGAAGCTTCTCGCATTCACCCCCAGGTCTCTCCTCAAAGCAGATCGAACAGATGTGCAACGCTGCAACAAACTCTTCTGCTTCCTTCGACCGACTGAAGCGCACTAATTCTCCCACGAGCATCCTCACCTCATCTCCCCAAAGTCCCCCCTCCCCTTCCCTGCCGCATGATGAATCGGCACTAGAATCATCACCCCCCTCTCCCCGAGACAAATTCGGGCAATCTACAAAGGCTCTCGGATCAAATTCTTCTTTTTTTCTTCCTCCCCGCTCTCCGTTTTCATCCCTTTCTTTGCTATCCCCCAGAAAACCTCTACTTTCAGCTTCACCTGTTTCACGCTCATCCAATTCCCCTCTTGCGGACCGTCTGATGGTACTGCCTCTCCACTTTGCCCCCCCCACGACAACGCCTTCTTTGGGTTCTAGACCCAGGAAACTGAAGAGCTCCGTTGTGAGGAAGGAGGTCCAACTAAATACGACGGGCCCGGATCCCCCCTGCTCCTCCCAGATTTCATCCAACCTCACACACAGCCGTGACAAATCTCGCGCAGATAGCCAGGCAGCCGTCAAGGAAAACGCCGGCGGAGAATTCTCCGGGTAGTTCTCTGGAAGAATCACGTGAAGAGTCAGGGGGGGCAAGTGTCTCACTGATGCACATGGAACAGGAACGCCTTGTCCTGTTTCAACAGCAGATGAGGACGAGCGCGGCGCGTCAGGGTCGTCAAATATTCCCAGGATAGGGATGGTAGGGGTGTCTTCTGTAACTGCAAGGACTTCAGGGGTGATCTCCACTTCAATGACGCGAGGTGTGACGCCAGAAGGGGACACGACTGCAGAAAAGGCAACAGATCAAACGGTTTGAGAGAGATCGCAGACGAATTAGGAGAACAAACGATGACAGAAGTTATCAGTCCCAAGAAAGAAGAGGGGAAAGGAAAATCGTCAACGGGGTAACTCTCACTGTTCCTACCTGGAAAAACGACAATCAAATCCTGCTTTCGGTCAATCCCTCGGATGGCTATCTGTCGATAGCCGGGTTGGCTACGCGCCGCAAGTGCCTTCCTTTTCTCCCCGTCTCCAGCTAAATTCTTCTTTTCCCCCTCCGTGTGCTGGTGAGCCAACCTCCATCTAGCTGCTGACTACTTCACTACCTGCATATCGATATATCTCCCATCCACCCACCTTTGAAAGCATCGCTGTAGATACTTTCGAGGGCGAGAACCTCATCCTGTTGCTCAGCGGCACAGTCCATCAGACCAGTTTGATGTGTCTAACGACGTCGAACACAATGGTTCGCTGAAAGCTCTTGAGGTGCCGGCTTCGCTACTTTCGATGCCCGAGTTCTCCAGACATTAATCAAGGTAGATTAGCAACTGCAGACAGCAGCGATCAGCAGCAGTGGACATCGTTTTGGTTCAGGGTGAACAGAGAGTCCGACGTTGTGTTCGTTTGCCGTCTCCATCCGTCTCGTCTCGCAGTCCCAATGTATTCATATAGGCAGCTGCATGCGATCGAGCGATCGACGCACGCATGCAGTCTGCATGACTGAGTCCGCATGCATCTGTCAGACTGCAGTCTGCAATAGACTGCATGTGTCTGGCGTGCGTCTATTAAGCCATCATTCCGAGTCGCGTGAACTTCTAGCACACATCTTACAGTACGGAATCAGATTGCGGAATCAGTCATTCGGCCGTCGGCGAGTCTCGGGAGCCCTTGTGGTCGATCGCGCCAACATTTTGACGATCTTCAAATGACTCGCGCGAGGAGACAGCAGAAGAGCATCTTGTTTGCCAGGGCCTAAGTGTCTGTCTGCATGGAAATGAGTGGCCTTGGGACTTTCTTCTTGAGTGTACTTTGCGCTCTGTTCTCTCGCGTGGGCTCATTCTCAGTGAACCCACAGCTCTCTGTATTGCAATGGAGACAGACAGCAGCAACACAGAGGTCGTCCAGTCTGGTTTCCCACAACCGGCGGAGTGCGCCTTCCTCTACACTCTTTGCGAGGAAGAAGAAGACAGAAGCTGGAGAGGCTAGTGTCGGGGAGGCGGAGCTTCGGCAATTTTATGAGCGAGGCAACGGGGACCCGGCTTCTTCCGAGTCTTCTCCACCAGCGAACTTTGTCCCTGTCCCCATTCCCGCTGCCTTCCAGTCAGCTGACGCTGAAGGATTTGTGGAAGCGAAGGTGACCGATCTGAGGGAGTTTAGTGTACAGATGGAACTGCAGGACGGCACCCGGGTGGTTGGTCACTGGACAGACTTGATGGGGGGGCCCTCGCCTGCCGTCTCCGATGCTTTCACCGAAGGCGACGCGGTTAGAGTGCGCTACATTTCAACACGACCAGGTGAGATGGAGAGAAGGCATGGCATGTCGACAAAAATGCGTATATACGTTCTCATGTGCGCTTGCGTGTTTGCATGCCGGACAACGAATCTTTCTAAAAAGTTCACAAGGTGTATGTATGTGTATGTGTATGTGTTGCAGACGGGGTCAGTGTGTATGTGTATGTGTATGTGTTTGTGTTGCAGACGGGGTCACGTTTGTCACCTCGTTCCCTCCGGCTCTCCGAGGAGAGGACGAGGAGATACGTGAATGGGTGTCTGGGCTTTCCTCGAGGGACCGACTGGACGCAGTGGTGGAAGAGGTGGTGGACGACGGCCTGGTTGTAACTTTGGAAGACGCACCTGCGGGAACAGACGGCAAGAAACTGAAGGTCAGTCGGTCGGTGTCTTTCTACTTTCTTCTTTATGATCAAATTGAGCAGTCGGAAGGACACCACCGAATTGAATCCAAAGAATGGTCTGTGCGGAGGTTGAAGAGTCTCTTCGGCTTTCCTCCTGTCATGCATTTCATCAAAGTGTGCCCCTGCCTTTCTCTGTCCACTTCCGTTCCGCATCTCATGTCGCAGGAGGTCTTTGTCTCTTTCTGTTTTTCTTTTTCTGTTCACCCACCCTCTTCAAATGCTTTTCTCTTCCACCCTTGGCTCTCTCTTGTCGCAGGCGAAGATTCAAATGGGTGATATTCCCGACGCAGTCACACCTGTTGGCGACCTGGATTTGTCTCGTGTCCCCTCAGTGGGTGACACTCTGGCGGTTGCCATGAAGTACTCCGAGGATCTCCTTGCACCGCTCCCCTGGAACTCTTTAAGACCTTTTGTTCTTCCTGACAGTGAAAGCCGAAGGATGGAGAGGGCAGGTGAAAGGGACCCTATATGGGGCGGAATAGAACTGGTGAAGCAGGCAGCGCAGGCCCAAGAAGACCCGACAATTACGGCGCCTCAAGTTCCGGCAGTGCCTGTGCAGTCGCGACACAGACTGGTGGGTGGATGAGTGGGTTGGCAAGTTGGATCATCGAGAGAGAGAGCGTTCTTTTTCGTCAGAAGTGCATGGCACAGTTTCTTTTTTTTGTGCCTGTGTGGTGATGATGATCAGCATGTAGGGAGGCTCATGTCCTACCCTGGCTGCCAAGTCCCGATGATATCATTTGAGTGTCGGTCTGGTTGTTCGTCCACTTTTTTTTTCTTGCTCGCTCGTCTTCCTTAGACAAACTCTTTTGCTCAGTAGTCTCTTTCTTCCCTTGCCATTTCTCTCTCCTTCTTCGCTTCTGTGAATTCCTCCTCATTCGTTGGTGCTTCGTTTTCCTTTTTAACCTTTCTTTTCTCTCTCTCTCTCTATTTTGCTTTCTGTCCTCTGACCGGTCGAACGGCAGGTTAGTCTCTCTCCATATCGCTTTTGGGCTTTGTTTCTCCTCGGCCGCCCCCCCGTCCATGCATGCAACGACTCCTTCTCTAGCCTTGTTTGTCCCTACTTTTTTTGCCTACTTGATTGTTCCTTTCCGGCTGTCGTTGTGCCTGCTTGCCTGCCTGCCTGCCTGCCCGCAGGGTCCTGTCCCCGTAGCACCCCTGATGACGGCAGGAGACGCCGCGCGGCTCCCAAAGGAACTTCTTGTCGAGTATCTGCGAATGGTCAGTCTGTTAATTGAGCTGTCTGTCTCTCTTCGTCTTTGGCTCGTCTTTTTTGAAAGCGTTGAAGAAAGAGTTTGTTATGTTTTTTTGACTTCCGGCCGGACTGTTCTGCTCTCCTTTGTCTCCATGTGCAGTTTTGTCCTCTGTTTCTCAAGAAGAAGTGGGGCCTTTTCCCAAACGTTTTTTTTTTTTTCTTTTTCTTTTGCAGTTTTGTCCTCTGTTTCTCAAGAAGAAGTGGGGCCTTTTCCCAAACGTTTTTTTTTCTTTTTCTTTTGCAGTTTTGTCCTCTGTTTCTCAAGAAGAAGTGGGGCCTTTTCCCAAACGTTTTTTTTTTTCCTTTTTCTTTTGCAGTTTTGTCCTCTGTTTCTCAAGAAGAAGTGGGGCCTTTTCCCAAACGGGAAGGTTTCTGAGAGCAGTGTTGACCCCGCAACGCTCCCTTCCCCTTCTCTGAGGTCTCTGTTGAGGTGTCTGGTTGAGCTGGTCGGATTCGAACAGACGCGGTCGGGGGCAACTCCACGCCAACCTGACTACATCAATTCGATAATTATCGGAGAGGGGAGAGTCGCAAAGGTCAGTCACTCAGCCAGACAGACCCTCACGCTTTGCTGTGAGTGTGAGTGTGAAGGCGATGACGATCTACGCTGTCATCGATTTGTAGTGATCTGTGTGAAGGGGGCGAAAATGCGTTCCGTGCTGCGTAGATGAGAGAACAGCTTCTAGACAGTCGATGAAAGAGAAACGTCAAAAGAGACCCAACGTGCTATTCTGCAACGTTCATGATTGACACATGCCATCAGCACAAAGTAATTTTGTGTGTATCCTTTGAGCGAGAAGAAAGGAAGTTTTGAGTCTGAAAATCAACCATCACTCCCCCTACCCTCTTTCTTGAGCGACTCGGCCGCTCTCCCCACGGACAAGTCTGAGCCAATATCTTTCCTGGCATGCTTGTGCAGTATCTTCTGAATACACTGCGCCCTCCCTTTATTCTTCTCGTCAATCTCTTTTACTGGCACTTCGACTTCAGCAGCAGCAGAAGGGAGGGAGGGAAGAAATCAATTCACATCATAAATGCGCTTTCAGGCTCTTCACAACTGGGGCAAGGATGGCAGATTCGATGATGACAACCTGTCCAAGTATGGCGTGGACATCATGTGCTCAGCTGAGGAGTACATCCAACAGAGAGCGAAGGAGGCAGAGGGACGGGGGTTATTTGCCGCAATTCGAGACGGGCCTATATTTGTCCGTCAGATGTACACACGGGTCTTGTTTTGTTCCCTGCATCTGAATCGTTTCTGAGCTGGTTAAGACGACATGTCTGCTTGTTTTGTCACGTGACGCAAGCTCGATTGATGGAGGGAGAGTCGTGATGGGTGGATGGTCTCTTTTCGTTTCTTTTCTCTACCTGTGGTTCCTTCCTTCCTTTTGATCTTCCTTCTGGTGGTTGATCATTTCGTGCAGGCAGGCAGGCAGACCTCTCCAGCCTTTTGTTGTGACGGCAGAAAAGTGTTTTTGACTTTCCTTTTTTGATGCCGATCCTGTTCTGTGCGCTCTGTTGCACGCACGCCTTCATGCCTGCCTGCCTGTTTCCCTGCCTGCCTGCGTGCAGGTCTGCACAGGGCCGTCTCAGGTGAGGGACGTCGTGGCAGCAACCCCCGTGGAACTGCGAGAGAATCTGGTGTTCGTCCAGACAGCTAACTACCTGACGGACATCGCAGAGTTCAATATGGGAATAATGGATGCCACACACCTTCTTCTGTTCGTGGTGGTGAACGAGGACGGGCGGAGGACCCTCGATGTCGTCACAGAACTCTTCCCGCGTGCGTCAGTGCGTCCCTCGATGTTGTCACAGAACTCTTCCCGCGTGCGTCAGTGCGTGGAAGGCAAATCTGTTGGCGCTTTTCAGTGTTTCTACTTTCCTTCTTTGTTCGTTGACGTGTCTATTTTCGTCTGTCAGGCTGTTTGCTTGCTTGATTGGTTTGTCCACTCACAGAAACTTTCGCGTCAGCAGCTCTCGTTGCGTGCTTCAACTGTTCATGTGTTCCAGAAGAGGCCGGCAACATTCCTCCGCACCCCAAACACTTGCATACGCCCACACACACGCGCGCGCGCGCGCACACACACACACACACACACACGCACCTATGATACTAGACAAGCAGACAGGGCGGCCTTACCAAACGAAGAATTGGCCGGGACGGAGGTCATCCACAAGAGAGCGAGGGAGAAAGAGAGAGGGGGAGAGTATGTGCGGGGCCGTACAAAAAACGGAATCTCAGGTGGAACATGGGTCGAGAGGTTGCTCGGCATGGATGAGAGGAGAGGTGCATGGCGATTGAGAAAAGTGTCAGGGAAGAGAGAAGGAAGGAAGGTGCCAGAAAGAAGGGATACATGCGGTGAGGCTGGTGCTGATGAAGGAGAGCTTGGACAGGGATTGTGTACAGATTTGCTGATAGATAGATACCTTCTTTTTTATGCGGGCAAAACTTTTCGACGTTCATTGAGGACGGAATGAAAAGCAAAAAATACAAAAAGGGAAATGGAGGACCGAGCTGGAAGGGCTGCAGAAAGACGAAGGGGGGGACGTGTTCTTTCCTTTTTTTTTTTTTTTTCGTCTCATCCGTGAACTACTTAAGAGAAAAGATGACTGACGGGTGACGCACTCATTAACTGCACGTCTTACTCTGTTACTGCGCAGAGGGTAAGACTGTGGCCACTGGAAAGTTTTCACGACTGGTTCGCGCGCGACTTTTCGCCGGCCAGATGAAATGCGAGGTGGGTGGGAGGGTGGGTGGGAAGTGTCTGTCTGTCTTCACCCTGCAATGATTTCTTCCAAAGAGACCCTCTGACCACCGTCACTTACTGCGGGGATTTGGTCTCTTTCCATCTGGTTTGTTTGTTTCTATCGTGAACTTTCCTCGTGTCTGTCTCTGTCATTCAAATCCTCTTCCTTTTTTGGATTCTCTTTTTCTTTTTGTTTCCGCTGACTGACTGGGCAGATTCTCTGTCTGCTGAGAGAAGCCCCTTGCGACTTTTGACAGAGGGGTAGAAGAACCCTCTCTCTCTCAGGCTCGTTAAAAGAGGCAGCCAGCCAGACAGGCAGCGCAGTAGAGCGGCGAGATGACATGCACGGGGAAGTAGCCAGACAGCAGACAGGCAGACAAACAGACAGAGTCTCCGAACAGATCAATCAAGGGGCTAGAAACGCTCTGTCTCTCTCTCTCTCTCTGTGTGTGTGTGTGTGTGTTTGTGTCTGAGTGCAGGTTGTCGACCCCTACCGCTACATGCAGTGGTGGATGGAGAAGCAGGTCTTCATGGCGGCCGTGGTGACGGTCAGTCGGCGGGGCTGAGTGAGTGAAGTCAACGTACGTGGCAGACAGCTCTCTCTCTCGAGGGGATCATCTCATCTTTCCCTCCAGACATCCATGTCTTTTGTTCCCCCCCTTCGTTCTGCAGTGCAAAAAGAAAGGGCTTGAGTCAGTTCGCAGGCATACAGGATCAGCGATGAGCGCCACCGTCCTCGTGCGATGTGTGTTTGATGGAAAACGGTTGTAGTGTGACACAAGAAGAAACATGCTGTGCAGGGGAGGACGGGTGGGAGGAAGAGGGAGACCAAATTTGATGTCACGTTGACAAACGGTGACTTGGTACCTGCCTCTTTCCTTCCTTCCTGCCTGCCTGCCGTTCTTTCCCTCTACTTGTCGTTCGTGGTTTCACGAAAGAAAGAAAGCACAGTGGATGGATGCAAGAATGGATCGGTGAGACTCTTCGATGTCGATGATGTGTGCCCAGCGGATTCATGGATTGATTGTGTGTTGGTCGATGGATGGATCGATGGATGGATGGATGAATGGATGGATGCATGAATGCAGTCGGGGGCTCGGTTCCCTGGTGCAACCGTTCGGCAGGTGATCGACTTTGATCGAGGTGGGTGTGTGTGTGAGTGAGCGTATTCGAATGGATGTGCATGGGCCCAGCGATCGAAAGAAGTTTTTTTCCCCTCTTCACCTCTCCCTCTCCCTCTCTCTCTTTCTCTCTCTCTCGCGCGCGCGTTTGAGTGAATGAGTGACTGAGTGAGTATATGAGTGAATGAAGAAAGCAAAGAAGAATAGAGCCCCCATGAATATTTAGTCTTTTGCACCTCATCTCTCTTTCTTCGGTTGGTCTTTTTGTTCTCCTGCTTGTCGTCCGCTGGTTCCGGTTGAACGATTTTTTTTTGCAAGTCGTACAGCGGTAATCAGATCCTCTCTTGAAGCTCCTCTTTCTTCTCCACCCTTTTCTCTGAACGCCATTTCCTCCTTTTCCTTCCTTCAAATGTTTCGTGTTTCCATCCCCCCTCCCTCTCCCTCAGTTGGCGTGTCAGAACTCGTTCAGTCGCTGTGCAAGAACACGAAGGCCGCGTTCGGGTATGAACTCGACGGGGGACACGAGGCACGAATCCAGGACTACCTCAAGTCGGTCAGCGAGTGAGTGAGTGAGTGAATGGGTGGGTGAGTAGGTGAGTGAGTGAGTGAATGGGTGGGTGAGTGGGTGAGTGAGTGAGTGAGTGGGAGGGTGAGTGAGTGAGTGAGTGAGTGAGTGAGTGAGTGAATGGGTGGGTGAGTGGGTGAGTGAGTGAGTGAGTGAATGGGTGGGTGAGTGGGTGAGTGAGTGAGTGAGTGGGTGAATGGGTGGGTGAGTGGGTGAGTGAGTGAGTGAGTGAATGGGTGGGTGAGTGGGTGAGTGAGTGAATGGGTGGGTGAGTGAGTGAATGGGTGGGTGAGTGGGTGAGTGAGTGAGTGAGTGAATGGGTGGGTGAGTGGGTGAGTGAGTGAGTGAGTGGGTGAATGGGTGGGTGAGTGGGTCGGTGAGTGGGTGAGTGAGTGAGTGGGAGGGTGAGTGAGTGAGTGAGTGAGTGAGTGGGTGAGTGAGTGAGTGAATGGGTGGGTGAGTGAGTGAGTGAATGGGTGGGTGAGTGGGTGAGTGAGTGAGTGAGTGGGAGGGTGAGTGAGTGAGTGAGTGAGTGAGTGAGTGACTGAGTGACTGACTGAGTGTGGGGTGAAGGAGGCCTCTCTCTCATGCGGTGGTGGGTGAGTTTGTCCTTCCTTCAACTGGGTGCATGGGATGAGGGAACGGAGAAAGCTAAGGGGACAGACAGTTGGACTTGGGGTTGTCAGGATGCGGGAAGAAGCTTGTCAACAGAGAAAGAGAGAGATGACTGACATTCTGACGCGGCTCGGATAAGGGAAGAATGGAACTGATGGGGTTCTTTCGGCAGGCTGCCACGTGAGCTGTTCCTTTCCAGTTTCCGGGCGTTTCGTTCTCCCCCATTCCCAGCCTGGTCTTTTCACTTTTCCGTTCCGACATTCATCCAAGAGACTTGTGCCCTGTGTCCCCCCCCCCCCC
>JAHBMJ010005342.1:38976-44193 GCA_018398765.1 Chromera velia | reverse complement strand
TGTTTCGCAATGACCGCCGCTACAACCAGGAATCGACACTTCTTTCCATGGAGGTTTGCTGGAGTGAGTCTGTGTGAACGCACCCCCTCTCCCTCTGCTCTCTCTGCAGTGCCGTGGCGAACTTCCCCACGGGGTTTGCGGATTTTGAGCACCGAAACGGGCCCTTCTGGGAGGTCTCAAAGGCGGCCCTGATGGAGGGAAAACCCGACCCCATGCCCGAGCACACGGCCTTACTCCGGGAGCTGCAGGTCCCTCAAGTGCTGGCCGACGCGGAGGTGATCAGAAAACGACGGAAACGGCTGAGACAACAAGCTGGCGGGAAAGCAGCAGCCGAGTCCCGTGCGACGACAGGAAGTAAAAGCTGACTATGAGCCCTGGTCGTGGAGCCAGGTGGGGAAGAACTTCAGATGATATCAATCTGTCGGGTTTGTCTGTCTGTCTGTTTCTTTGTGGGCATCAGTAGTAGCGCTTGTAGGTCCATACAGTTCGGGGCATTGCATTTGTTGCGTCTTTGCACAATTGCCCCTTTGATCCCGACGCGTGTAACAGTTTGATGGATGCAAGTTTTGCAGACGCAGCGCATGCTTTTTGCTTCGTAGTAGTAGGTCCCAAGATGTATCGGAGGGGCGCTGGCGGTCTGAGTCGATCTGACATCATTCCATGAAGGCGACCGGGGAGCAAAGAACGCCCGGACCCGTTCGTAGTAGTAGTAGAAGTAGTAGTAGTACTAGTAGTAATATTGGGTTAAAGACTTAAAGTTCATGGAGTGTGACTCCCACAGCATAAAACAACTGCAGAGAAGCGGTTCATTCGAAATGCGAAAAGGATACACTCTTCTGCTAGCTCTTCTGGAAGACAATTTAATGATACACTAGCCGCAATGGCACTTCAGAATGGCACTGCAGTTTTATAGAATACCTTATTAAAGATTCAGCAATATTGAATTACAACTTTTTAACAAGATTATATTATATTGTATTCAGCGCTGGAGCCCCATAGACCTACGTGTCAGTTGTCTAGCGTCCGTCTTTAATTAAAATTGTACTAGCAAGTGTATCAAAGTAACCAGACTCTACTAGTAAAACTATACCGCATGGCAACACGTACCTTTAGCTAGTGGAAAGGCCTAGTGCGAACGAATCAATCAATCGATCAACTATCATATGTTACTAGAATTAATGCGTTGATAATATAAGTTGATATACATAAATTTTTCTATATTTTTTAAAAAATTAAATTCAAATGTAAGGCGAATAATTAATTGACAATTCAACATCATTTCTAATATGTTTTTATTGATTTTTATCTACATTTTCATCCGTCACTGGATCGGGCGTATGATGCCAGTGAACAAAACAAATGGAATAATATGTTGGACCAAATTTATTGTAAATCATGCGATCTAGCTTGCGATAGGGATATCCACGGTTGAAGCCAGCTTACATGTGTATGCACGATTGCATCTCATGTCTCCATTCTTTTATTCGGCAATTCTGCCTCTGCTTCGGCCGCCTTACCTGCTCCACTGGAAAATCCGATCGGAGCAGATCGAATCTCTCCTTTTGAATTCTTCTTCTCTCACTGGTCTTTCCCTCTAGGAGCCAAGAGAATCACCATCCGGACTGCACCATCACAAATGTCGAGAAAATTTCGAGTTGCTTCAATTGTGTACAGGCAACCCTCGCAGGGCCGAAGGTCTCTCCCTAAATCCTTCCCGTTCAGCGTCATCCTCTTCCCCTTTCCGTCCTTTGCACTTAAATCTTCGATCATCCACCTGTCCCGCTCGGTGTCCCACTTGATCCTCAACAACAGCCGGGAGATCTGAGTGAACACTGAAGGAAACCAAACCTCCTGCTCTCCTTCCCCAGGATCCCCCTTGCCTGGGGAAAGATGGAGCTGCTTCTCCTGGTTGTGCTGCCGCCCGAAAACGGCAGACCCGCAACGCAGAATTACCTCATCTTTTGAAGAGGAGATTTGCGAGTGGTCCATCTGCTTCTTTGCTTTGTTGTAGTCGTAGTAGATAAAAGCCTTCCCGAAGCACATGTCGGGAGGCGCCTGAAGTTTCTCACAGCTCATGGGTTTCTCTGGGTTTCACTCTTTTTGTCCCATGCAAAGCTGGAGGGATCGATGCAGGTTTATCCACGCAGAAACAAACAGAGTCGGCTCAATGCCTCTCAGTCGGAGATGATCACGACTTAGAATCGCGATGCAGAATGCGTCAACCACAAGCCCTCACCAGAACTATGTGCAGGAGACGGGAAAGATGGTGAGACGGGACGCTTTGGATTCTCCGTGACGTGCAGTATCCCTCTGGACTATTTCGCACACAGAATCACATTACGTATACACCGGCTGTGTATCGGTAACTGGTCCTTTTTCACCTGCTCACACCGTTTATGCCGAGAGGATCAGCGAATCACTTATTAATAATTGTGATGATACATGTTGACAGTTTGTCTTTCCTATGTCTTTCCTATATCGATTTCAGCTAGGTCTGAAGAGGCATATTTGGGTCTTAATTCGCATGCAAGCAACATATGCAAGCCGGCGTCTACATCCGCGGCCATTCCGCGGCCACGCATCCGTGGCCGGCATGTGGCCGGCCGTCTATACGCGCGCGTGAATGCATGCATGCATGTGCTCGGCCATGCATGCATGTGCTCGGCACTGCTGCAGCATATGCCGCTCAGCTCGGCAAACTCGTTGTCGGGGGGGGAGACTTGCATGCACCTGCATGCAGGATACCTGAATTTAAGTATCTCAGTGATATCTCAGTGACATTGACAATGTCTGACAGAGGAATGACAGCGTACGTTCATTGCATAGATATCAAACTCGTTGTACCTTCACTCTCGTCCAAATATGCAAGCCGCAAGCCAATGGTGCTCTCTTTCTCTTGTTGTGGAACGCGCTTTCATGGACCTGAGAGGGTTTTGACCAGCAATTCCGTCTCCTCTCGATCGAAGCTTTCCACTGTCTCCCTTCAGGCGTAAAGTCGTGCAGCTGTCTGTCCCTGCCTGAATTTTGCTGAGAAGGCTCCTAGAGTCGTGGAAACGTCAAGCGTGAAGACGCGTGCCGGGTGGATTTGAGTGAGGAACTCCAATTGTTTAATTCAGACTTCGAATGACGCCTCCGGGTCTCCGGCTCGCGCTGCAGCTGGGCGTTCTCTACTTCTGCTGCATGGCTGCAGCGCACTTCACTTCTTTCAAGAAACCCGTTCTATTCGTTTATTACGATGTTCCGTTCTACGCGTATCAGGACAAGATCATTTCCTTCGCAGTGATTTCATACGCTCTTCTGTTTCACGCCGCTTCTCGTCATGAGGCCGTGGTGCCGTATGCGCTTGCGTCGCTGGCTGTGACGGTGGTGGGACTGTCGGCAGTGAACGTCTCCGATGCTCTTGAAGAGGTGGCGAAGGGGGGGCCCAAAGTGATGTACTGGTTACAGACAGGAGCCATCCTGACGTACCTGGTGCTCCTTCTGGTGCTGTACACGGGGAAGAAGCAAAAGCGACGATGATTGCTGCCCTAACACACACGGAAAGTTCCTCTCACGGCTTCTCCAGTTGCATACATGCATAGCAGTCAATCAAAGAGTGCTTCTAACTGGCATTCAGCCCAAAACTGCTGACAAGTTATGACGCGGCTGGATTGAGGACGGTGAAGGTCTTTTCATGCGTTTACATGTCCTTCCGTCCGTCCACTTTGTGTGTGTGTGTGTGTGTGTGTGTGTGTCTTTGTACTTAAAAACTCTCAAAATAATTCAGTTTTAGAAGACAAAAATTTTGTTTCATTGGAATCGTGTATGGAACTACGCCCGCAAAAATTATCAGTGTTAATTCTAGTGATAATTGTCTAACACAATCTTACATTCAAAATTGAGATATTTCATAGAATTGTCCCCTCAAAGTACGCTAAAATGCTACTACTAAGCAAAACTTTCATGAAATCTTCTAGTATTCACTTGATAATCGCTAGGATAATCGTCGTGATTGTGTGCACAAACACATTTAAAAACAAAAAAAAAATTAAATTTTAAGTTATATTTAAAGTATAATAAATTAAAGATCCGGAAAAATTCTAGCTAAAATCTTATATATGTAATCTGCTATATAAAATTCTAGCTAAAGTCCGGTTATTGGACTATGATAAGTGTGATGGCACCAAATTTGCAATTGAACGTCAAGTGACTTTAATTATGAGCAATCGGACTAAGATTCGGGAATGAGCTGCATGGCTGATGAGCTTGGAATCGGTCTAGAAATCGGTCACGGTGTTAGACACTGACATGGTGGACGTCCGTTTGTCCACTGTGCTGAGGGGATCCGGGCATCAACAATCGTGGTATATTCTGTACTGGCACCATCACTTAATTGACTTGCAACGCCAATTAAGTCAGCGAATACACAAAAGAGCTGGCTGAAGCTTACTATGAAAGAGAGAGAGAGAGAGAGAGAGAGAAAGAGAGACCCGGGACTCTGCTGGACCCTTTAGTTCCCAGAGTTCTTACAGTGGCATGCGAGGGTTTGGGGCTTCGCGACGCTAGAGGCATTCCACTGCTCTACAGAGAAAAGAACGGGTTTTGAAAGAGAAAAAAAAAAATAGAGAAATAGGGGAGAGAGAGAGTAAGGAAGAAAGGCTGGAATAAAGTTCACAAACACCACTTCAAACAAGAACCTCAATTGGATACACGATTTCTTTCTAAAATTTTGCTGCCTGCACTCATGTACCCACGGGGGGCTGCCTGATCCTTGATTGCACGGGAAGAATCAAGGCACCTGAATAAAGTCGGAATCTTTCTCGACATCCTCGTCTATTTCTACAACTTCATCGCCTTTCGCTTTTTGAGATATGGAAAGAGGCGCAGAGCGGGAAGATTGAGAGAGTACTGGCGGTTTTTCGGTTTCATAGATACGATTTGGAGATCCCCTTGGCTTTTCTTGGACGCCGGCATCCTCCATGGAGCGATTAAGATTGTCAGCCAGGCCAGGGAAGCCAAAGTTCGATTCGTCGGCAACCGAGAATCTACCAAAAAAAAAAAAATAGTCTTCGAGATGTTTCCATCACTTTTTTGTCTATTCGATCGGAAAATGGGGCCGTTGCCACTCTCTTGAGCGATCGAAAAAGAGCCAGAGAAAAAACCACCTGCACTTCCACTGCTTCTGCTTCTATTTTCTCTTTACTTTATGATTTCTCTGTCCTCTTCGTTTTCTTGATT